>JAHRHZ010000072.1:20809214-20893270 GCA_024137785.1 Ginglymostoma cirratum | reverse complement strand
TTGGCCTGCTGTGTTCATCCAGCCCCACACCTTGTTATCTTTGTATTAAGTATATCTGTTATATTGATTAATGGACTACATGGCCTGAGTTCAACCAGACAGAATGAGAAATAGTCAGTTAAGTTCATGCTGTGTCACCTGTTCCTTTTTCCTGAATAGAAGACATGAGGTAGTAAAATTTTATCAGACACTTTGTGCAACCAGAGTTACTGATCACTATAAAGGTCTGTGTTTTCTCTAGAACACAAGTAAGGCAGTTTGGCTTGCAAGCTGTTTGCTGGAATGTAGATTGCCCTTTTTATTTGCCGTTCAAATCTTCCTCTAAAACTTGGGTCAATTACATAGCCTCCCAACTAATGATCTGGGGTTCATTTGCTATTCTATATTCCGTAATTTATGGTAGGGGGTCTAGTTCAACTTAATTGAACATGAATTGTGATTGTTCATCCATACCTTTTTTAAACAAAGAGATTATGTACAAGATAATTCTTTAAATACAAATCTGGACCCCCTCAAATGCAGCATATCGATCCTTCAGATACAGGGCCCAAAACTGCTTGTAATACCAAATGCTGTCTGACGAGACTGTTATACAGCCTCAGCACATTTTCTGCTGCTGTATTCTAGACCTCTTTTTAAATAAGTATGTCCTAACTACCTGCTGTGGATCTGGTTTGAGAGCTGGGCTATACTATCTCATACATAAAACACCACAACCAGCTTAATGCACCTGCTCAGTCCTCTTGAAAGCCCTCAAAATCATCAACTGACAATACGTTTGAAAGTGTGCGTGTGCTGGAAGGTGATACAATTGTTATTGCTCCAAAGGAGTGAATTTTTTTTTTTTTTTTTTAAATGCATATTTCACTTCTGGAGCCTGTTCTGCCATTCAGTGAGATTATAGTTAAAATGTCACCTATCTCCCTTTATAAAGCTTGAGTTAATAGAAATACACCAATCTCAGATTTGAAATCAATAGTCGACCGAACATTAATTGCTGCTCTGAGCTCCAGGCTTCTACCAGTCCTTGAATACCAAAGTGTTCCTAACAGTTTTTGAGCTGGAGGAAGACTTGGTTTCCCCTAAGGGTCGACACCAGGTCTGTTCTTGACTGCTAAATAAGGTGAAAGCCCATGGTGTTAGGGGCAAGGTATTGGCATGGAGAGAGGATTGGCAGAGGGGAGCGAGTGGGATTAAAAGGGCCTTTTTTCAGGATGGCAGCCAGTGACTGGTGGAGTTCCACAGAGGTCACTGTTAGGACCACAGCTATTCACGTTTCTCATTAATTTGGACGAAGGAACTAAGGGCAAATGTTGCTGTGTTGGTGAGTGACATGAAGGTAAGTGGAGACACAAATGATGTTGAGGAAGCTGGAGGCTGCAGAAGGACCCTGAAAGGCTAGGAGAGTGGCAAAGAAGTGGCAAATGGAATACAATGTGGGAAAGTGAAGTATTGCACATTGGTAGGAAGAATGGAGGCATAGACTATTTTCTAAACTGAGAAAGGCTTTGGAAATCTGAAGCACGGAGACTTTGGTGTCTTAGTGTAGGATTCTCTTAAGGTTAACATGCAGGTTCAGTTAGCAATTAGGAAGGCAAATGCAATGTTAACATTCATTTCAAGATTGCTAGAATGCAAGAGTGGATAATTGCTGCTGAGGTTGTACAATGTTCTAGTTGGACTGCATTTGGAATATTGTGGGAAGTTTAGAGCATGTTTCTAAGGAAACGTGCTGGCATTTGAAGGAACCCAGAGGAAGTTTTCAACAATGATTCCAGGGATGTAGAGCTTGTCATGAGGAGCGATTGAGGACTCTGGGCCTGTACTTAATGCAGACTACAACGATGGGACGGGGACAATTTGATTGAACCTCCATGGAGTTGAGAAGCCTGGATGCAGTGGCTGTGAAGAAGATATTGCCCCTAGCAGGAGAGACTAAAACCTGAGGGCATGGCCACAGTGAAGGGATGACTCTTTAGAAACGAAATAGGATGAATTTCTTCAGGCTGGGGAATCCTGCTACATTGACTTGATCTTTTTGAGCCTATTAAAGTTAAATAGCACTTTGCACAGTAAGGGGATCAAGGATTACAGGGAAGAGGCAGAAGAGTGGGTTGAGAAATGCATCAGCCATGATCAAATGGTGTAGGGTCGAATGACCCAATTTTGCTTATGTTTTATGGTCTTTGTAGGACTAGAATTTTAAATGTTATGTTGCATAGAGGCTCCTTGACTGAGGTTTTGATTGTATCGCGTTGCTCATTAACTGATCTAGATTAACTTGCTGCTTGCTTGGTTTGAAAACCTACTGCTCGAGGAAATTTCTTCTCCAGTGCTTTATTGCATTGTTTATGCTGTCCTAAGGTATAACTACTGTTAGGGGACTTGTAAGGTGTGTGTGTGTGTGTCTTTCCAAACTGATCCTACATTCATTCCTTCAGGAAGTCAGCACTGAACTGAACCTCTTTTTTTTTTTTTAAGTAACCGAACTACCCCATCGTGCTTTTCCTAGCTAGACATTCCAATACGTCAAATGCCATTCATTCAGATCCCAACCTTGGTCACCTCGGCCATGAGAGTTGATTCCATAGGAGAATGGGAAAGCATGATGGGTGGAATTTGCTAGGGTTGAGGTGTTGCATTTTGCCAGAAGTGCGAGGGAGAAGAAATGTAGACTTAATGGCACGTCATACAGAAACAGGGCAATGTTTGTTTAATGTGCATAGGTCTTTTAAAAGATGGCAGGAAATATGAGTAGAGGCATTGAGTACAAAGCAAGGAATTATACTGAATCCTGATGAAGCACGAAGGCGAAAGCTAGAGATTTCCATCTGGCTTTTGTCATGTGTTAGGAAGACTATAAGCATTCTTGGGAGGGAGCAGGGGAGCTGTAACGAAATTGTTCCACAGAGAAGGACTTTGGTTGGAGAAATTCACATTTCTTTAAACAGGAGGTTGGAGGGAGTTTGTGTGCGCAAGATTGACTTGTTGAGACGAAGTAGACAAAAATTGTTCCTATTAGTTAATGGTAGATGCACTTGGGGACACAGACTTTTGAGCAACAAAAGTAGTGAGGATGTGAATAACTGTGGTGAGTTGTAATGACCTTAGACCTTAGACCTCTGCCTACATCGTGGAGCCAGACGCGGTTTCCAAGGAAATAAAATTCCACTGTCAGTAGGGGAATACTCTGCTCAACAGAGAACTGACATAATATTGATGGATCATAAGGTCCCCTTCTCTACTGTAATAACTGGTCTCAACTGGAGTTTTGCATTGAATTCTGACACCCAACATTAAGTAGAGTATGAAAACTGACGATTATAGAGAAAAAAAGCCTTCTAGAGATGAAGGACTTCAATTAAGTAGATTGGAAAAGCTGAGCTGAGCTTAAGTTCAGAGGAGATTTGTTACATGTACTCAAAATCATAAGATTTTGTATAGTAGATGAAGCAAAACTGTTCCACTGTCAGAAATGTTGAACGTTAGGAATGTTGATTGTCCTGAATAGCAAAAGAACCAAAGATGACTTGAGGAAAACCATTTCTGTGCAGCCAGTGGAAAGCATTGTGTGTGGTGGGAGCAGATTCACTTATGACTTGAGAATTAATAAACACCTGAAATTTGTAGGGCTATTGTTTTAGTAATAGTGACAGCATGGAAAGTGAAAAGCGGGGACTAAAGTTCCTGCTTAAATTAGGCGGGAGGGCAAGCAGTATCAAAAGGATGCCAAAAAACATTTTGCTCTTAATTCAGTGTTCACCTGTAAGGTGGCTACAAGTTGGGCTAAATGAACATGGGACAAGTTTTTGGCAAAGAAGAGCCAAAAGCAATAATGTTTCAAAGCATTGTTCAGCAGCCACTGAAATCTGTTAATTCTAAGCAAACTAATTGGATAGAGTTTTGCACACTTTTTCATAAAGGCAGTTCTCATTCTTGGCCTTCTGAAACTGAGACTTAAAAATTAATTTTTGTGAATGAAATTCTCCACAGCCTGTTCCTGTATACACTTGTTTAATCTAGAATTGTCTTCCTTCATGAAAGTCCCCCACAAAGGGCTAATAAGGCTAGAGAATGTAGAGTTAGGAACAAGTGACAATGGATGAGATAGCAACAACTGCAGATGCTGGAGTCGGAGATTAACAAGATGTGGGGCTGGAAGAACACAGAAGGCCAGGCAGCATCAGATGAACAGGAGAGCTGAAGTTTCACTAAAGGTGTGTCATAAGTTAGCAAGGCCATTTGAACTAAAGCAAGCCAAGCAATGAGCTTCATCCTGTGCAATTCTAATCGCCATACAATAAAAAGAATGTGGAGACACTGGCATGGATGCAGAGAAGATTTTCAATGATGGATGTTTGTTTATTGAGACAGGATCAACAGGCTCGATTTGATGGGAGCAGTGGGCTGATCTCGGGTATTTAAAATTATGAATGACTTTCTCTGTGCGTAGAGAAGATCTTGCCTTTTGTGGGAAATAGCTAGATGGCCTCCTAGTTTTGCCAAGAAAGCTGAAAGAACTGTGGATGCGTAAATCTGGAACAAAGACAGAAGTTGCTGGAAAAAGTCTGGCAGCATCTGTGAAGAAAAATATCAAAGTTAATATTTTGGGTCTGGTGACCCTTCTTCAGACCTGATGGTGGCTGGGAAAATGTCAGTTTATATGTAGAAAAAAAAGAGAGGGGGAATGGGGTGGGGAGTAAACGATCGGATGGAGCCTGAAGACAGATGAGCAGTTGGATAGACAAAAAAAACTTGATAATGATGAGGCTGGGAGGGTGAATAGTGACTAACAACAGGTGGTGTATAGTTGCAGGCTATGTGATAACAAGGCCTGGTGTGTGGAGTAGGGAGCTGAGACATGGGAAAGTTCAGGCCCTAAAATTATTGAATTTGATAAGGAGTCCGGAGGGCTGCAGGGTCCCCAAGCAGAAAATGAGGTGGTGTTCTTCCAGCTTGCGTTGAGCTTCACTGGAACATTGCAGCAAGCCAGAGACAGAGATGTTGGCTAGGGAACAGGGTGGTGCATTAAAGTGGCAGGCACCAGGTAGTTTGGGGCCTTTTTTGCAAGCCGAACATAGATGTTCCGCTAAGCGTGCACGTAGTCTACACTTCGTTTCCCCAGTGTAGAGGAGACCACATTGTGAGCAGTGACTGCAGTAGGCTAAGAAAGTCATTGAGGAACCCAAATGGAAATTTGTAATCCACTAGCTAAGTGTAGTGAGAATTTGAAACTTGCTACCACAGAATGGTGGTTGTGCATAGTATACATGGATGTTTAGGGAAACCTAGTTAAGGATGAAAGAGGCAGGCATAGTTTGTTATGGTAGATTTAGATCAGGATGATTCATATGGAACATTGGCCTGTTTCTATACAATTTCACAAAATTGTATGTAATTGTGTACTCTATGGAGATTTGCTTATCATTAAATGTCTAATTTTGATAATCCGATGCATTTCACAAAGCAAAACTGAATCCATTGTTTGTAGCTTTTGATTCACGCTCATTCTTCTTGACTGTTTAGGCCTGTCTTTTTACAAGTTTCTTTGGTTCACTCAGGTCTTATCAGGGTTCAGATACAGGAGGAAATTCACCATCCTCAACTCTACCATCACCTCAGATCAAAAATGTTAGTGACAGTGAGCTCAGTACTTCTGCAGCTGAATTGCTTCAGGATTACATGATGACAGTAAGTTGCTGCTCATGGTGTGAAAACAAGCATTTCTTAGTTTCTGATTACAGCGAATTAAAATGAAAATATTTGTACTGTTTCTTTCTGAAAGTATTGTTTTTTTTTCTGGTAGTTGTTTATATAATTGCCTACTATTTAAGGCCAATGGATTTAAAGTATTCTTGGTTCATCCTGTAATATGTCCAGCAGAAAAGAGAGCTGTGTATGCTAAATTCATGGATGTTTACATAATCCTGAAAACATGAAGATATAGATACCAGTGACGTGAGCCCCTTTCAGTTTAAAAGAATGTTTTCAAACACTTTTTTTTTATTTTTAAACTATATCCTTTTTTGGCTATCATTCTAGATTATAACTTTATTTCTGTTTGGTAATGCATTAAAATTTGATTGCTTTGTTCCTTACAAGTCAGCTTGTACATTTTACTGACTCTTCCCTCCCCACCCCCAATACCTGGTATAAGTGATACGCAAAATAATTAGCAGTAGACATGTGAGCTGGTTTCACTACTAAAGTGTCTTGAATGCTTGATTTTTCATATTTTGTCATTTGCATATTTTATGTTTTGTGTACCATGGAACTTGTAAGCTTTTGGGCTATTTCTGCTTTACTGCATAAGATCTATAGGTATTTTCTGTAGCAGACTAAATATATCTTTGCTTTGATTTGGATTATGTTCAAGGTAAATTATAACTCTTTCCCTCTACATTAATTGTAAGTAGGCTGAGAAATCGGAACTCATTTTAAAACTAAAAGTTGAAGTTCTATCAGAAATTCGGAAATTGGCTCAGTCATGTTCCTGTAACACACATGCAAATAAGTGAGATCTGTAAAATGCTGTTTGTTTCGATGATTCATAGCAATGACAATTAATACTTATACAGCGTTTTGACTTCTGAATAGTCATTTTTACCTTAAACTTAACCTAATCAAGCTGTATTGTATCCATTTTGTCTGTTATTGTTAATATTTTGTAGTTTGGGAAAGTCCTGGAAATGTATGAATCTGCTTATATTCACTCTGTAATGAGCAACACTTCTAATTCATTCATTCAATTTTTAGTTGTATTTTTTGTTTGACTTGCTTGCTACAACTCAGTCTTTTGTAATACTTCACACGATTGCTAATAGCTGCAGATTAGATAAACCCAACAGTAATAAATGCCTCAGGATTTTTATTTTATGATTTGTAGAATATTAGGCTTTTCCCCTAACAGAGCACTTTCCTGAATGATTTGATGTTCATACTGTAACTTGACCATTATTGCACAATGCAGATTTGATGTTGTGCTTTTATGGAATGCTTTTACTATGACGGTGAATCCAGTTTAAAATGTCAAACTTTTCCACCCCCGAGTGTTCTTTTTAAAAACTAGTGGAGTTAATTTAGATATTGGAAGTTATGTATACTGTCACTGGAACTACTAAGTATTTAAATTTTAGTACATGGCAGAGGAGGTCTCTGTATGCATATTGCGTATACAGAAAACTTTTTGAATAGAATTAGTTTTACATGGCCAGTGAAGCCTACATAATAGCTGCCTGGCTGAATTCAGGACTGTGGCTACTCGTCCTAAATTGTACAATGTAAATTCAACACAGGCAATGATCGTTTTTGCAAAGTAACAAATGGTCAATAAGTAGTACTGGTTACGGTTAACTTGAAAGGCTTTGTTTGGAATTAAACTTGTCTTGATGAGGCTCTGCTTATCGACGTATGCTTGTCTTTGATGTAATAAATTTACTATCCTTGTCGTGAGCAATTATCTAGTTCTGATTTTTGGCTGAATGTGCTGTAGAAAAATTAGTCTTCTAAAAGTTGTGGCTGTCGCTGAATTACTCAAGTACAATAGTGGGCCTACTGCTGGACCAGAGAATTTGCAAGACCATAGGAGGTCTTGTGTCGAATATTAATTGTCATTGCTATGAATCATCAAAACAACACAGCATTTTACAGATCTCATTTATTTGCATGTGTGTTACAAGTGAAATGGAAAGTATTTATTTTACAGAATCTAGATCTCTTTAGCTACCACCGCAGCTCCACTTGCATTGTCAATGTTTCAGTCTACATGCTGCTAACAATCCTCCTGCTTTGAGTGCAAACTAGGTGGAACTACTGCAGGTGCCAAAGCAGTGTGTGCAAAATTGAGGTATGAGCTCTAAAAAGAAAGTGTGTAGGGACTGATTTTGATAGGTCCTTGTCATAAATTCTGATCTGTTTATATAGTTAATTGTCAATTCTGTTTTGCAGCTGAGGACAAAGTTGACCTCTGAAGAAATCCAGAAGTTTGCAACACTTCTACATGAATATCGAAATGGTGCCTCAATTCATGAGTTTTGCATCAGTCTTCGACAGTTGTATGGTGACGGTAGAAAGTTTCTTTTGCTTGGTAAGTTACATGTCTGACTTCTTCAGGTTTTAGAGTTAAACAGTAATGTTTCTTGCTTTCTCACATGAAAATTTGTATTTCTTATACACTGACAAAACTAATTCAGCTTTAACACAGTCTTTAATATTTCACTGATTTTTATTTGATTTGATTTATTATTGTTACGTATACCAAGATATGGTGAAAACTTTTGTATTGCATGCTAACCAGACAAATCCTAACTTAAGTACATCAAGGTAATAAAACAAAGCAGAATATCGTGTTACAGCAACAGAAGGTGCAGAGAAAGATCAACTCTGAGAGGACTAGTCATAAATCTGAGAACAGCAGGGAAGAAGGTCTTGGTATGTTTTTGTATCTTCTGCCTGATTTAGAAAGGGGTGGGAGAGTATAACTTGGATGGAGGGGTCTTTGATTACGTTGGCTGCTTTCCTGAGCCAGCAAGATTGTAGATAGAGTTGATGGAAGGCTGGTTTTCATGATGGACTGGGCTGCATTCACAAAAGTATAATTTCTTGGGCGAAGCAGTTGCCTTACCAAGCTGATGTATCTGGATAGGTTGCTATCTATGGTGCATCTTTTAAAAAATTGGTAAGAGTCATTGTGGACATGCTGATTTTCCTTGGCCTTCTGAGGAAGTAGAGGTGTTGGTGTGTTTTCTTGACTGCAGCGTCGACTTAGATGAACCAGGATAAATTGATATTATGCCTAGGAACCTTTTTGAGCCCTCAACCACCTTTTACCTCAGCACCGTTGATATAGACAGGCATGTCCTCCACTCTGCATCTTGAAATCCGTGACCAGCTCCTTTGTTTTGCTGATGTTGAAGGAGAGATTAAAAACAGAAGAGTATGCTTGAAATCTGAAACAAAGCATAAATTGCTGGAAAATCTCAGCAGGTCTGGCAGCATCTATGGAGAGAAATCGGTTATTGTTTTCAGGTCCAGTGTGTCCCTTTTTGAGAACCCCTTCTAGGGTAGTGTCATCAACAAATTTCTAAACCGAGTCAGAGCTGAATTTGGCCACACAGTCGTGAGTGTATAAGAAGCTGAGTACGTAGCCTTCGGGGCACTCGTGTTGAGACAACTTGTGGAGAAGGTGTTGTCACCTATCCTTAATAATTGTGGTTTGTAGGTTAGGAAGTCATGGATCCAGTTGCAGAGTGGTGGGTAGAGATCTAGGTCTCGCATTTGTAGATGAGTTTTGTTGGAATGATGGTTTTGAAGGCAGGGCGACAGTCAATAAATAGGAGTTTGATATAGGTGTCCTTGTTATCCAGGGAGATGGTGCCTGCTGTGGAACTATTGTGATGGTAGGTGAAGTGAAAAGGATCAAGGCAATCTGGGAGACTGGAGTTGAGGTGTGCCATCACTGACCCCTCGAAGCACTTCATAATGACGGATGTAAGAGCCACCAGGCAATAGACATTAAGGCACTTTGCCTGAATTTTCTTTGGCAATGGGATGATAGTGGTCTTATTGAAGCAGGTGGGTACCTTGCATTGTAGTAAGAGAAGGTTAAAGCTGTCTGCTGTCAAGTGGTGCACACAGGAATGAGTGCATGGTAGTGGTCTCCATCCAGGCCAGTTGCTTTCCGTGGGTTCACCCACAAGAAGGCCAATTTAACATCATTGGTGACTGGATGCAAGTGTACTCAAGGCTATTAGGGCACGTGACATCATTTCACTGACCTTCTGTTCAAAACAAGCATAGAATGCACTGAACTAATTGGGGAAGATTGCGTTGTTGTCAGCAATCATACTCTGCCTGGAATGTAGCTGGTTACATTGACTGTGGCAAGCCTTACATGATATGTTAGCATGGGACTTTCACCATTCATGGAATGAGAGGTGTTGCTGGCTGGACAGCTTTTATTGCCTATCCTTAATTGCCCAGAGGGCAGTTCAGAGTCAACCACATTGCTGTGTGTCTGGAGTCATGTGTCGGCCAGAACAGGCAAGGATGGCAGTTTCCTTCCCTAAGGGGCATTAATGAATCAGGAAAATGTAACTTTCCAACAATCAACAACAGATTCATAGTCATCGTTAGATTCTTAATTCCAGATATTTATTGAATTCAGATTTCACTATATGCCATGGCAGGATTTGAACCTGGATCCCCAGAACATTACCTGGGTTTCTGGATTAACAGTCCAGTGATAATACCACTAGGCCATCGCCTGCCTAAACTCTGGTTTGGTATTGTCTCTCGGAATACCTGATGGCTTTGCAAAGATCATATCTAGATGTCCTGTATAGGTCAGGGTCACACAACTTGAATGCCTCAGACCTGGACTTCAGTAGGGAGTGGATCTTCTAGTTCATCCATGATTTCCAGTTGGGGAACTCTTGGATTAACTACTTTGGCCTGCAGTCTTCTAGACAATTACTGATGAAGTCCGTGACAGTAGTGGCATACTTGTTTAGATTGGCTGCTGAGTCTTTTGAATATGGACCAGTCCAGTGACTCCAAGCAGTCACATCACTGCTTATCCTTTACCTCAGACCAGCAGTGTGTGACTTTCTGTCCTGAACCTTTGTGTTTCAGGTTCTGCTTATAAGCCGGGAGGAGGAGAATGGAGCAGTAGGCATCTTTTGGTTGTGCAGCAATGGTACAGGATGTTTGGGCCTCTGGTGGGACAGTTCGTAGTACTTTGGTAGCACATTCTTGAAGTGGCTTGGTTGAAATCACTAGCTACTATGAGGAAGGCCTCAGAGTATTCCACCTCAAGGTTATTTGTAGCAGTGTATATTTCATCGTGTGCTTTTTACTTCTATTCTGACAGCAGCTCACATCCCACCCATGTAAAAATGATTTTCCGCAGCAGGTAGTGGGGTCGGCACTTCACAGATGTTCTGGATCTGGGGAGCACTAACTCAATAGGGTTGTCCTGTCCAAGCACCACGAGGTGTTGATCAAGAAGCAGACCCCTTTGCCTTGCCCAAGGACGCCATGTGGTTCGTTCAGTTGATTGAGAAGCCCTCTGATTGTAAAGCATAGTCAGGTGGAGTGGAAGTGAGCCATGTCACTGTAAAACAGAGCACCCAGTAGTCTCTCAATTCTCTAGATCTATTTAGCAAATTATACATTATAAGTCAAGTTGTGCAGTAACCTATTAAATAGGGGACTGCAAGGTGTCGCTCACATTTTTAGTTTTAATGTAATTTTCATGAAGTAACTTTGACTTTTTATTAGAAACAAACTTCTAGTCTGTTTGTTTTTCTGGTCAAGCTTACCAAAAATACAATACTGCAGATGTTTGAAATCTGAAAGAAAAACAAAATACTTGAAATAGTTGCTAGATCTAGCAGCTTCTGTTTTTTGGATGGGGTTGCAATGGGGGAGAGAGAGAGAATATCTGTCTGGTGATCCCTTAGCTGCATGGAGAAAATTCTGCAATCATCTGGGAGTTCTTCAGTAAGAAAGGAGATGGTTGAAAGGAAAGGAACCTTTGGAAATAGGATAGATGGTTGGGGAGATGGTAACAGAAGACATTACTACTTCTGTCATCTTAATGTTTCCTGCCTTTCGTATTAACACAATACTTTTCATTTATTCTATCCTTCCAGATTAAAACTGCTGCATCTTTAAGTATTTTCATTTCTGATGAATGGCCATCAACCTTAAAACACTTACTATTCCTCACTATAGCTACTGCTAGGTTTGCTAAATGTTTCCAGTATTAATGCTTTTATTTCATAGCTGTGCTACTAAAGCTGTACTAGGACATGTCATCACTGTTCATACATGGGAAATATTGTTGGCACAAAAGTGTCATTTTTAACAATCCACTTGCATATCTTTTCGATTGTCATTCGTTACGTTGACGCTAAAAATTTTTTAATCACGTTTCGTTAGTGACACTATCCATTTGTTTCACTAGCTTTGTTTTAACTTGTTCCATTTTAATTTAATTCTTAAAAATTATGTTCTATCTAAGTTCTCAGTCCTTAGATTTGCGCTGATGAATTTCTGATGGTCTTGATCACCCTTGTCAGTTCTGTTTTTTTCAGTTCCAAAGAAGACAAAAATTCATCTTTGCCTTAAATTGCATTGTTGGGAAAGTGAGTTCCACATTTGTGAATAGAGGGTTTCTGATTTAATTCTTCTTAGCCTAGCTCTACCAAGCTTGCTCATATACAATACAATGTATGTTTCAGTCCAACACCATTACAAATAATTGAAGCAGACATTGTAAAATGAAGCAAAGAGCATTGTCTATTTCGTTCAGGTGGGAACATTCCTAACCTTTTGAGCAACCTTGAGCAGCTGAAGGTAAAATGACAGCAAAACAGAAACTGCTGGAGAAACTCTATCTGAAAGCACCTGTGGAGGGGAAGTAATTAACATGTTCAGTGACAACCCCACCCACTTCAGAACTGATGGTAGCAAGAAAAAAGTAGTACCTCTGTTAAAGACGAGGTTGTGGAGTGAGATGGCAGGAAATGGGGTTCAGAGAAAGAGGGAGAAAGACTGACTGTTAGGGAGACAGATGGATGGGTAATAGTATGCTCAGAAGAAAGAAGCTGATAATAGAGACCAAAAGTATGTGATAAAGGATTGGTGGTGTTGAAACCACATTGAGCAGTACAGTCTCCTCTGCACAGGGAGACACAACACACCTGTGCAACTGCTTTGCAGAACATCTACATTCTGTCTGCAAGCCAACCCTTGTTCATCTTTTGGTCCACGCTATCAGTTTTTATTTCTTGCCCCTGTGCTTTGTCTCCTTAATTGTGTCAAGCTCTCCCTGTGGGCTCCATTCTCACTCCTCCCCTTCTGTTTCTTTCTCCAGCACAAATACCACTGTTTCCGAGCTACCATCAATTTAAAAGAAGTTTCATAAATTTATAGCATTAACTTTGTTTTGTATCCACAGATGCTTTCAAACTTGCTGAGTTTCTCTGGTAATTTGTTTTTTTATTTTGTTTTTCAGCATCCATAGTTCTTTGATTTTTAGAGCACTGAATTTAATATGCAATGTTATTTACCATCAATTATCTAAGTTTAAATCAGACATTTCTGCATTTATTACATTCTGAGTTTTGTATTCAATGACGAAGTTAGCACTAAATTTCTGTGTTAAAGTTCATTTGCCACTTAACTGCCTACTCTGCAAGTTTTCTAATGTTGACTTGTATTAAATTTGATTGCTCAACTATTTGAGGAGCAGTCAGTTTGGTATCACCTGCAAACTCTGACTGGGTTAATCCATATGAACCACAGATTCCTACCTTCCAAGCTACATAACTAGACTTACTCTGCACTTCTCTTACCTTTTCCCACCCAATTTGCTGTTGTCTTCTCCCTCCACTTGTTCAAGCCTTTATCCCATGCCTGAAATGAGGTACTGACTAACAGTTTTATGACAATCCAGGCACTGCAATCTGCTGCATTACTCTTGCCAACTTTTTTAAAAATTAAAAAAATCTTTTAAAAATCTTCAGGTTAGTTAGTTACATAAAACTGGCTGTTTGGAATTATGTTGACCCATAAATTCTATCAAGACATCCGTATAAATTTCATATGGATTCTAGTATCTTTTACAAATATTGATTTGGCCAAAATTTCACCTTTTTCTCCCTCCCTTTTTCAATATCGGAATGATATTGCCTGCCTTTCCTGCAACAATACACTTGATTCTACAGAATACTTTACTTTACTTTTTCGTGTATTTGTAAACTAGTGCCTCTGTTGTCCCCTTGCTAAATTTCTCCAGTATGTAATTGTAAGGCTGTCGTCTGGACTCTGGGGACTTTGCCTTTTTTTTCTTTTTCTCTCTATCCCACTGTTGACCATTTTAAACTCATTATCTAACAAAGTATCTATTCCATTATCCTTTAAGTACGGAGGTAAAATCATCAGTTTCCTTTTTCTTGAGTTTATCTTCTCCTCCTCTTAATTGCTGTACCCTACTTTAACATTTAATGAAAAGTTTTTTGCAATTTGACTAACTTGTTTGTCTTCCTGAGTTTAACTTCTCCCTCAACTGTTGCATTCCTTTAATCCATTATTATCTAAGACTTTTATCTCTTTGATTTCTAGTTTTGCATGGTACTTCACAATTAGCTTGCTATTAACTGCTTTAATTCCTCTTGGACTCTGTTGATTACTCCCCTAAATATTTTCCATGATTTGTGTTTTTTTTTTAAATCAAAATTTCTCTTATTGATGAAGGTGGAACTAAAGAAAATAAACACAATGCTCCCCAAACTTTATCTCTGTGTGGTCCCATTTTGAGACTTGAATGTTATTATGGGCCATTAGTAAGAACTGTTAGAGCAGGTGTACATTTGTTATAACTTGGTCTGAATTCCATGTAATATTATTGCTCTCAGATCTTATGACCCCAAAATTTTAACTCTCTTTGGGTCCTGACTTCCACTTTTGGAAACCCTGACAATACCATTTTAAGATGTATCACTACTTGGTTGGTTGCAAATAATGTTTCACCATTGTTTTCCTGGAATTGAGCCCCACCAATATCATGTGTTAGTGAATGTTGTGGGTCCTGAACCTTATTTTCATTTGAGCTGCTGTATTAGGTGATTTGGGTAAGAATTCTCTTGGATTTAATTTGGGATCATTTTAAGCGGGGAGTGTTGCATGTCTTTCTTGAGGTTATTGTGACGAAAAATTGCAGCATGATTATGCAGTCACAGTTTGACCCCTTGATTTGTGGGGAAACATTCAAGTGGAAATCAAAGGCAATTGCTGCATTGTAGTGACTTATTTTGCACTGCCTTGAACAATTGGCAATTAGCAATACTAGAAGTGTAATTACAGATCTGATATTACTCTTGCTATACATTCTATCATATTTAAGTCCAATTTGTAAATTTTAGAAGTTTGCATACTAATTTGAAGGCATCCAGTCCAATGTATTTGTAGTTACCTTGTGCTTCAACATCAATGCAGTGGGTTTTGTGAGGTGATGGGTATATAAGAAAAATTAATTTAAAATTCTACTAAGAGGCTGGCTTCTGTTTATTTGTTTTTGCAACAATGTCATGTTTTGTTTTCCAGGACTCCGACCTTTCATTCCAGAAAAAGACAGCTTACATTTTGAAAATTTTCTAGAAACTATTGGTGTCAAGGATGGAAGGGGCATTATAACAGACAGTTTTGGCCGATACAGAAGGACTTTGAGTAATGCGTCCAATTCAACTACAAATGGCAATGGAGCAACTGCAGGCTCAGATGATCAGTCCGTGCCTTCTGAGGGTGATGAATGGGATAGAATGATCTCTGATATTAGTCATGATATAGAGGCCCTTGGCTGCAGTATGGACCATGATTCGTCTTGAAATAAAATTTGCACATCCTGTTAATAGCTGTCAAACTTCTTTCTTATATCGATGCGTTCTTAAATGAAGTTTACTACAATGTGAATATTTAAATGGATTGTTAAAACATTTCTACAAATGAAGAACATGAAGAAATCAGGCCATATCTTTTTTTTTTAATTGTTGAAAAACTGCTTATTTGTATTCAAACCTTTTTTGTAACAAAGCAAATACCTGTTAGGCTTGCGTGTTCCAGTTGTGAGCAAGACTTTCCTTGTCATATCACATGGTTTTGTATCTGAACTGCACAGTGTTACATATTGCAGTATACTGTGATGTCAGGGATGATTTGATTCAGTTCTGGGCAGATTTTTCATTTTCAACCCATGGCTCCACAAAGCTGAAATTTCAGTGTCCCATTTCTGCTCTTTGGTGTTGCAGCATGAGGTTATGTCTGGTGCTAGCAAATAATGCTGCACAGTTTGAATTCCTGTGAATCTTGGCTGCATGTTCAAATGTAGCAGCTGAAATTTGCCTTGTGATCAAACTAGGCAACGTATTTCCATTTTTCTCATGGGAGGTGCAGAAAAGCTGGTATGTGATTGTGAAAGTTAAGTTTGCATATAGTTGGAGTACATTATTGTGACTGCAAATAACTAAAATCTTGGTGAAGACAATTCAAGTAATTGGCTTTTTTCTTAAGAATAGAACCACGCTGCAGATTTTGTTCTGCTTTCATCTGGTTGCTTTAAGAATTCCTACAAATGTCTGCTATTCCTGCAATAGCCATGGTCTACTTCCATTTTCAGATAAGGGAAAGCATTATCGTATCAGTTAAACTTGTAGAGTTTTATACAAAGGTTTAATGTTCTGCTGAACTGAACAGTAAGGTGCACCATAATGGTGTGTCTGTATATTGATACTTTTTAAAATGTCCTTTCTATTTCCGCACACCCAATGCAAGTATTTTTAAATTTAAATTCTAATTAAAAATAAGGGCTATTTAATCATGGCCCATTCAAATTTTTCATGTAATGTGCTGTATTTACTCTCCAATTTAATGAGATTAAAAGGAAGAAAGATATTCATGAAACTAGAGATGCAACTTCAAACTTGGATAATAGCCCATTTGGATGCTGTATTTATACTGCATTTAAACAACTCTTCTCAAATAGTCTATTTGCTTATTGGCATGACTCAACATTTTACCAGTAGATGTACTGTATTGTATGTGTATGTGACCGTGTGCAGTGGGTAGAATGTATGAAGTTAATATGCATAGCATGTGGAAACAAGAAAACCTCAAGATCAATCTAAAAGAATGGATCTGCTATAACTGCCAGTATAATTATCTTTTGGAGCCACTGACTTTTTCATGAAGTGTTGTTAGATGCTTCAATATCCCATCCATTAGTTTGTAAGGAAGTAACTTGGTAACAGTGCTTCAAGTGATTTGATTTTATGCTTGGGTTGTAAACCTAAATGTAATTATTATACTCTAGCAATATGTGTTAAATCTACTTCAGTGTCCCTTTGAAAATATTGTAGTGTCGTGAATTCAGATGTTAATGAGTTGAAAACCACTGGCATTGTACTGGCAGACTGCATGGTAGGTTTCCAGTTCGGATGTTCAATTACTTGCATGTACCTAAGAAAGTGACTGTGTGTACCATGTCATTGTGGTGGTTGTGTTATTTTAAATATTAGGATGGAGGTAGGGTAAAATACAACTGTGTATCAGTGAAATATTTTGAGTACAAGATGATGTAAATGTTTGAATTTTTCAGGTACAAGGAGTGGGTGGGATATTGAGCTACCCTCTTTGGATATGAATATTAGATATTGTTTTCTGCATCACTTGTCATTGATTATGCTTGGGTGTTTTGTTACACTTCCCCATTTGACTGAAGTTAGTTATTCTCTTTTCCTCCGGCCTGTTCAGAAATTTGCCCACTTTGTGTACAAACGTGTACAATTTTTTGCTTTGTGTGAGTTATCATTTTACACTGTATAGAATATCTGCAAAAGCAATTCAAGTCTGTGGCACTTAAGGACTTGTGCATGTTTTGTAATGCTTTACCTTTTTCAAACTGCAGACTGAATTCTGGCAGAGAATGAATGGGTATCTGTTCTGAACAACTAATTGGGGTGTTACTGAAGTGCAATCTGCTGTTGTTCCATTGGTCACCTACTTCCAATTATTCTCAATCACAGCCCAGAAGTTCAGAATACAGCCCAGCTAAGGCTGAGATTCCAACTCCAGTTTGCATGGATGAAAAAATAATCTAACCATGCGAGCTACTACAGTCACTTCTGTCATTTGACTTGGATATCAGTAGTGCAGCATCATTTCAATTTCATGATTGGCTTGTTCAAACAGTGAAGCCTTTAGCTTGGGCTATGGTAAGAGTTGAATGTCAAGCTTAATATATTTTTTTTGTCCCCCAGCTTAGGTAATAAATCATTTTCTGTTGGTATCCTGATGCTACTGAAATCGCTTGAACATTTGAGGTGGACAAGGATAACATGGAAGTTGATACTTTTAGTCACTTGATCCATTCTGCATGGGGTCTTTTTTTGTAATAAATATAACAGTAATTAACTTCAGGGTGACTGGAGAGGTGTGTGTGATGGTGAGGTGAGAGTGGAACAACTCTGTCCAGATTTTTGTTGTTAGTTTAATTGTTTTGCTTTAAAAGTAGCAGTATTATAATTGTGATAAAGTTATAGGATAGCACAGTAAAACAGCACATTTCCTGTAACATTTATTCCTGATGCCTGTTAAAAGGCATGATGACAGAACTGAACTGATCTTTGCAGGGTATTTGGGGACAGCAGTACACTTCACACTTACAAATATAAAATAGATAATTGGTCAGTGAGGCATGTTAATGCAATAATTTGAATTTTATTTCGTACAGATTTGCTTTCAATATCCATTATTTGCTTAATACCAATTCTGGCCATGTTTGCCAAAAATATTAATCTGGTCAATGTAATTCCCTGACCATAGGGACTATAACTGTCTTTAACACAAATATCAGAGCTGTAATATTCCACTCTAGGTCAAATGCGTATTTATTTTGGGGTCTATTTATGTCCAATCTGTTTTAATAAAGGAGACTTTGCATCTTTGTCGTGTTTCTGTTATACCTATTGGTCAATTTTTTTTCTTTACTCCTAGGTTTTGTTTCGTAACTTTGCTTATATCTGTATTATTAATTTGATAACTTTTTTAAATAGTATTTTGTTAAATTTGTAATAGCCAGAACAATCCTGCAAAATCTGCAGTGCATGGATAAGTGTGGGGGAAAGTCAGTTCTATCAAATATTGAGGTTTTGGTATGTCATCTTTGTTTGTTCAGCTTATGAACTGAAGGTGCCAATAAATAGTGTACAGTGATAAAGAAGATTAAACAGTCTACAAAACTGACATAATTAAACAATTAAATATTCAAAAAATTAGGCATCTGAAAGTAATTGAACATCTTGGGACATCCACAGGAAACACCTGTACCCAGTCCCCTCTGCTGCCGCCATCTGTCTGATTTTGAATGTTTGCCTTATGAATAAAACACGTTGCAATGAAAATATATTTAGTCTTGTAACTGGCCTGTCTCTTTGTGGGATATATGAAAAACCCCTTTCCAGTCCTGATGTTTATTGATGACTCTTCCCCAGCTCCCATACTGGAAAATTTCACCAAGTTTGTTTCAGATTTCCTCTCTACTTCACCTGATTGGTTTATCACTCATTCTCCCCTTTGACTCCCATCACCATTTCTTTATACATATTTGTTGCTTCACCCTGCTTTCTGTTGAAGACTTTTCTCCCCAACCTCCTTGTTTTGTCCTTATCGCATCTGTTCTGATGCTATATTTCCCTCCCAGAACAGTGGTGGGGCTCCCCCTTGTTGTCTCTGACCTTGCCAATCTACTAATTAACAGATCACTTGCTTTCACTAAATATATTGTCGTCTTTTTTCCCCTGCCCCTTTCTATTTTTCAGCATTCTGAAGAAAAACACTTCCCCAAAAACAGTTCCTGTGATCAGTGAGTCCAATTGGTTAGTTATAATCATGGATAATCGTCCATGCTATTTAAATGAGTCTTTAGAGTCACTATTTCTTTATAACTGTAAGAAAATTTCCTCACTCGAATCTCGTGATATTTGAAAATGTGCCTGTAAAATGAAGTTTCTTTACTTGGACTAGTGCACCTTTTTTTTTGTAAAAGACACTGAGTTAGCTGTTTGGTCTTGAGGAAAAACAAGCTCTTGGTAGAAGGGTTTTTGTGTGATTGCCTAATGACTTGATAGCAGTGGAAGTAAATCAAGGATATGGGAGTGAGGGGTGATGTGTATTGGCACGAATGCTTTGACTCAGGTTTCTGAGAGAGGTTGAGGTGGTGGCGGTATTGCACCTTCAGGCATGATCTTTAAGATGTGATGCCCCATGGTGGTATTGCAGAGGAGAGCAGGAAAGTTATTCCCATCCTCAATCACCACTCCCTGGGCAACATGTTTATCCTGGAACTTAATGATTAAAGCACTGCTATTTGTGGGATTTAGCTATGTAAAGACTGGCTGCTGCATTTTTCGACATTTCTGAAGTGCAATCACTCTTGCAGGGGTAGTGCGAATTCACTAGAATGACCTCATGTCTAATTTATTAAACCAGATTACATAATCCCTTGAATAGGTTTTTTAACTCCTTGTACTATGCTAGATACATACTTGATTATGCTGGTCTAGAGTTAAAGTTGTATCATTTTGATTGCTGTGCAGCATTTTCAGTTGAGGGAAAATGTAAGGTGCCCTCATTGCCACTCTGCACGTTTTCATTGGACCCGTGTGCTAAATACTTTGCAACCTGACTGGCTGCATTATTGTCTGACCTATTAGCATTTCTAATTCTGTGTACGTAACTGCCTGCTGTGCTACATGTAGCCCTATTTCACTCCAAGGGCACTCACTCTGGAATGCCCTTGTGGTGTGGAAGTATCTCGACCCCTGGCCCAGGGGTCCACGTTCAAGGCACATCTCCAGTGGGAGATATAGATAACTATAAAAACTCAGGGCTAATAATTTACAGCTGCTGCTAACTTAGTTTGCACTTTTTATATTATGCCAAAAGCTAGTGATCTTTTTTCAAATAAAAAAGTCAAAGGACTATTGTTAAGTGAATTTGGAATTTATACAGGTTCCCCTTGGGTTAATAGGCCCTGGAGCAAACTGCAGTATAACAGCACCTCCAGCTGAGTGCAGCAGAGGAGTATTTTCAATCATGATTGGGGAATCCTCAAACATTTTGTATTTATGGTACCATTTGCAAATGAAGTCTCCTGAAAACTTTTGAACCTGTTTAGGAATATTGTTTTAAAATTGCCAGAGCAGGCATTACAGATTTCTAGTGGATTATCTGTTCCAGACTTTGGAGAAACCCAAAGGTTTGGTGAAATTGGCAGATTCATGCATGCTGTTTTACTGTGTCTCTATTAGGTTGTGCCTCAATTTTTGTGGTATTTTGAAACTGAATTTCATCTTAGTTTCTTGCATGTTCATTAATACAAAAGAACTCTCAAAACTATCACCACACAAATGGTAACGGTGAATAATTAAGCTGGATTTTTTTGGGTCACAATGTTTAATAACAACAGGTAACGTAGGTGTTTTCGTTTTCAAACAAAAAAGCCTTTAGGACAGTAAATCTTAAAGGATCTGTAGCTCCTGTACAAGAGTTACCTAGTCAAACCCACTTACATACTTGAAAGCACACCTTTTCAAATTACTCTTTTTTTTCAAGCAGCTGTCTAGTTCTCCTTTCAAAAGAGCTAGTGGGTGCCACACTTGAATGTGGAAATTGCTGCAAATTGTTTTTCTGCATTTTTTTTTTTAATACCTCAACCATCGTTTTGAGGCCTAGTATATCACCCTTTTTAATCTTGGTCTTTTCAGTAGAACTGACAGTTGTTTTTCATCTGCCACCTGTACTATTAAATGAGTAACCTTTTTTTTTTAAAAGTTGAGAAGTGGAGATCTTGGTAAAATGAGCAGCATTCCTGCCTCTTGAGGCAGAGTCCTGGATTCACATCCAACTGGAGGACTTGATGCCTGAGGAGGATGTATTCATAGCGGGGTCTGCCTCCTTACCATACCTAAATGGTAATCTCCCTACCAGCAGCAGTCTGGAGTGTAACCAAATAAAGTTTATTGCAATAAGTTGTTTAAAGGCTTGAGGTTCCTGTGACGTATAGCCAACTGACTCCTTAGAGATAGTAGGAACTGCCGATGCTGGAGTCTGAGATAACCAGGTGTAGAGCTGGATGAACACAGCAGGCCAGGCAGCATCAGAGGAGCCGGAAAGCTGACGTTTCGGGTCTGGCCCCTTCTTCAGAAATAGGGAAGGGGAAGGGGACTCTGAAATAGAGAGAGGGGAGGCAATGATAGAAGGTGAATAGAGGAGCAGATAGGTGGAAAGAAGTCGGACTGGTCAAGGAGGTGGGGATGAAGCCACGAAAGGTGACGATAGGTAGGGGGTTGGTCTGTGAGGAGGGAGGGGTGTGTAGGTGGGAGGGAAGAAGGACAGGTCTGACTCCTTCGATCCAAGTTTAATTTGACTGAATGTTTTTGACTGAAGGAAGTGCAACTCTGACAGCACTCTCAGGCTTGATACCATTCAGTGCAAAATAATCATCTGTAAAAATTATTTCCTTCACCACTTGACCCAAATAAGGAATTCCAATGGATCATCTATAACCTTGCACTGCAGCAGTCTACCATGATCAGAGTTATGGAATGTAGATTTTGATTGAAATAAGTGTGAAGTCCTCAACCTTAAGAGCTAAAGAGGAAGAATGTTATCCAACTGCAAAGTCCCAGTGGGGTGGCTTGACAATTCCAGGAACATTCGACTATAAAATACCACAAAGCTACAGAAAACAATTATGGAACAGGGTATATGGTGGTTTAGTGGTCAACACAACTGCAGCACAGCAGCAAGGACCTGCATTCAATTCCACCCTTGGTCGACTAGCTTTGAGGAGTTTGCATGTGGAGTTCTCCCCTTATCTGCATAGGTTTCCTCCCAGAAGCTCTGCTTTTTTCTCTCAGTCCAAAGATGTGCAGGTTAGGTGGATGGGCAGTTTAGTGTGGCCAGTAATGTCCAGGGACGTGCAGGTGAGGTGGATTAGCCATGGCAATTGCAGGGTTAGAGCGGGGGAGGCGGGGTGGAGTTGGGAGCTGTTGGTCTTGGTGTGACCCTCCTTCGAGGGTTGGTGTGAACCTGATGGGCCAAATGGCCTGCTTCCACATTAGGGATTCTATGATTATACCTAGAGGAAGAAAAACAAGTTTCGGCATAAGTGACCGTTCAACTTGTAGAAATCATGCTTCAGTGATACACACTGTCTGACCACACTGGAGTACTGAAATCATAGAATGTGGTGATTGTAACAACTTCATGTTAAGAAGATTATGTTTGCCTTTGTGCTAAGATCAAATAGATATACCAGAATGATACCCTCAATTCAAGGCTTAAATGATGACAGATTCCCAATCTAGGGTTGAACTCCCTGAAATTTAGAAGGTTAAACATTCATTTGAGGTACACTTTCAAAACATTTAAAGGGAATGGATAAAGAAAATTGGGAGGATTTCAATGGCTGAGACATCAGAATTAGGAGGCATTGTCAACAGATTAAAGCTAGTGTTTTAACAGTCAAATTAAGAAATGTTCTTCACGCAATGGTGGGGAGAAAATATGTTTGGGACCCTCTTGGCAAATAGCAGTTGATGCTAGATCAGTTTTTGCTTTAAAACTGACACTGATTGTTTGGTAACAAGCATGGGGCTGGATGAACAGAGCAGGTCAAGCAGAATCATAGGAGCAGGAAAACTTGACGTTTTGGGCCTAGACCCTTCATCAGAAAATGATTATCACTGATTGGTTTTTAGCCAAACCAAAATGCTGGGAAGATTGACACGTGGAGTTGAGTTACAATTATCAGCTATTATCGTACTGAATAGCAGAACAGACATAATCTACTCTTCTCTAATGTTCGGAGTTAAAACAGTGAAGGGCTTCACCTTAATTTTCAATCCTCTTAGAATGAATATCTGACTCCATAAAGTCCAAAGCCATGGTATCAAAAAGATTGTATTGCTTATGACAATAATTGTAGAAGCTGACTTTTTAGATTTTTTTTTTAAAGTAAAACTTGCTGGTGTCTGCTTTTATCGAGAATGTTTGTTTGTTTGTTTGGTCCTTCAACACTGTTAAGCATCTTGTACTTGCAACAGATAATACATACAAGTCCAGGGTCAGCATTATCAGCCCTCAGGCTATGACATATTCTCATTTATCAACTCACTTTGTTATTATGTGGCTGCTAGTGTTGAAAAACTCAACAAGCGAGATATGATGAACAAGCATTCTTTTCTTTATTGCAACCTTACATTAATCTGCTAAAAGCGCATTCCTTGTTTATTTTTCTTTATTTTCCCAATGACACATTTTATCAGAATTCATAATAGAATAATAGTGTATCACTTCCATTAAGCTTCCAGCTCTTTATGAAACTTCAACATCAAAAATGTCTGTTAAATTTAGAATGCCATATGAATTTAAGTTGCAGTCAATTGCACTGATTTTAAAAAAAAATCTTAAAATAGTTCAATAATAATTTGTTGTCAACAACATCTTAAATCTTAGATTAAAACCATGTAAACAAAAAGGCACTCAATAGCGCACATATTTTCAATATGCTTTGTAAATTGAATAATATTCTGTACCTTTTCCTGGAGGCTATTCATTGCTTAGTCGATTCTTTAACTGTATACCCAAGAAAATAATTTTTTTTTTAAGAACTTCCATCCCCTACAGAGACTTCAGGCCAATCCACATCCAATTGCCTGCTCTGAAAACTCTGCTTACATGTTGGCAGTTGTGCCAAATTCCACAATAACAGCTGAGATGATCTATAATATTCTGAAACAATAAACAATTAAGTATCAATTCTCCGTCTCTAAAAATTCCAGCTTATGAAACGTTTTCTTGAAATTCCTCTGTTATTGCCCACATTGTCTCAAACCTTGCATTGTTTATAGGTAGAATCTGAAGTCCAACGAGCCCGATTGCTATGTTGGGAGCATCTTGTATCATCTATGTTTTTGTCAAGCAGCAGTGAGAGTTTGCCACTTGTCTGTAGAAAGCTGCTAATTAAGGGGAATAATTGCTTGTTAAGTGTCTGCCTTATGGCCTGTATCCCCTTATTAAGAATCAGTGTCTTGCCTTGCCAAATAAGCTAGACATTGAGGAAATACCAGTGTACCCAGTGGATTCAGCTTACTGCTTGCTCCAAAGGATCTCCACATTAGACACTAGACACCACTATTTTGGGCCATGCTGTGTAGTCACTGACCAATTGCAAACCACATCCACAAATATTGGCATCCAATACTTGCCAGATTCTAAGAACATGTGACCTAAATCTGCTCCAGTTACAGGACATTTCTGCAGTTCAATGCCACACCTTTGGCTACACCAGTAATTATCATGGATGCAGTAAGGACACTGTGCTGAGTGACATGCACCCATACTGGACCAAGCTGCATCTCTGGGCTCTTCACTTGCTATCACAGCCCTTACATGCTGAGGCTATCTGGATGTCCACAGCTTCCTTGCCTTTTGCACTTTGTACCCTCAGCCATTGATAACAGATACTTATTACTTCTGTCTGCCTTGCCATTTAATGCAGACAAAAAGGAAACCTTGTCACGGCTGTCAACGTGCCTCAATGAAGTCAAGGGAGACTGCCTTTGTCAAGAAGGTTTTAGCACAATAATTCGATGACAACCCTAAATGTCACTTCAGGCCTGCTAAGGGCAGGCAAGCCACCACCTGTCTTGACTCTGCCATGCTGTGGGCTGTTTTGCTCTTGGAATAAACACCAGTATTAAGGAAGCAAAAGTTGGTGGCACACCTGTTAGGTTTGAATATGAGAAGATGTCCTGAGTGAGTGAGTAGGCAGTGTAGAGGGTTTGCAAGGTTGGGATATGTGACACTAAGTGAGAAAATGTTACAGGGAATAGTGACAGTGATAGAGCATGAGCTTTTGGTTGTGGGATACAGTAGCTGAGTGAGTGATACACTGGTGCAGTGGAGAAGCTCACTGACCCTCTTCCTAATATGTTGTACATTCCTCCAGACAACTGAGACTGCTGTAACCCAGGTGGCAATGTTGGACTAGGCCGGCAAAGTCTGGTGTTGTGATCTCTACTGATCCTGGCATAAGAGGAAGTCCTTTTTTAATCGGCGCAACATCGAGGGCTGAAGGGCCTGTTCTGTGCTGTATTGTTCTATGTTCTATACACTATTTTGTCTAGCGCATCCTCCAGTCACTTTCCCTACAGTAGTTGCCAATTTCCCTCAGTTTTCCACATCCTCGGTAAATATCAGGAAACACAGGACGGCTCTAACGGATAGAAATTGAGTGCTCAACTGGTTTTTAAAGATGGCATAGGCCTAAGGTATGCTGGTGAATTCTGCAGTATCCTGAGAGTGGTGAGTTGCCTGACGAACAGCTCATGGTAGGATTTGGTCAGAATGTGAGAAATGCCATTGGGGTGTGGTAATTTAATTAATGCTGCTTGTTTGGTCAGATACAGTGAGAGCTCATCAGGCCTTGTGGTTAATAAACATTGAAATCCCAATGATTTCAGCCCATTACATCCATTCATCCTCCATGTCAGAGTACAGTAGAAAGTAGGTTTTCATTTTGACTGTGCATTGTTAAATCTACATCTAAGTCAGTGATTTGTGCCATCAATTCATTGCATCAGATCTTTTTATGGTTGAGATTTCAATAGAGACCAATAACAGTTCAATTTTTGTGGGGGCAGGGGATGGGGAAGTCTGAATTCTTTTACTTGCTAGAAGATTTATGACATAGCTCACCATTTTAACAAAAAGAAAAACAAGAATCAAAGAACGTGAAAACTAACAATCTTAAATTGCCATTTATTTAAAAAAAATAGAAGTACAATGAACAGTTACTTTTACTCTAAACCAAGCTGCTTAATCAAATTTCCTGTCCACGCACTTAAGTTGCAACACCACCCAAAAACAAATGTACTCCGATACCTGAGTTTTGTGCAGGAGGTTGTGCCTCACTAACTTGATCAAGTTTTTTTGAGAAGGTGATGAAGATGATTGACAATAGAAAAGTGGTTAATGTTACCTACATGGACTTCAGTAAAGCCTTTGACAAGATCCCTCATGGCAGACTGGTACAAAAGGTGAAGTCACATGGTATCAGCATGAGCTGGCAAGATGGATACAGAACTGGCTTCGTCATGGGAGATAGAAGTAGTGGAAGGATACTTTTTGGAATGAAGGGTTGAGACTATTGTTCCATTGGGATCAGTGCTGGGACTGCTGCTGTTCGTTGTCAACAAAATTGATTTGCAGGAAAACCATAGCTGGTTTAATTAGTCAGCTTGGGAACAATACAAAGGTTGGTGGAGTTGCAAATAGTGAGGGGTATTGTCAGAGGATATAGTAAGATATAGATCAGTTGGAGGCATGGGCAGAAAAATGGCTGATGGAGTTTAATCCACACAAATGCAAGGTGACATATTTTGGAAGGTCAAGAACAGGGGGAAATTATACAATGAATGGCAAAACCCTTAGGAGTGTTGATATGCGGAGAGATCTAGCTGTGCAGGTCCACAGATCACTGAAGGTGGCAGTGCAGGTAGATAAGATAGTGAAAAAGGCCTATGGCATGCTTGCCTTCATTGAAAGAGGCATTTAGGATAAGGATAGACAAGTTATCCTGCAGCTTTACGGAACTTTAGTTAGACCACACTTGGAATATCGTGTACAGTTCTGGTCACCACACCACCAGAAGGTTGTGGATGCTTTAGAGAGGGTACAGAAAAGGTTTACCAGGATATTTCCTTGTGTAGGGAATTTAGCTATGAGGAAAGGTTGGATAGACAGTGTTTGTTTCCATTGGAATTCAGGAGGCTGAGGAACAATGTGGAAGAAGTTTATAAGATTGTGAATGGCATGAATAGAGTGGAAAGTACAAGGCTTTTCCCAGCACGGAGAATTCAACTACTAGGGGACATGGGTTCAAGGTGCAGGGCGGGGGACAGATGTTTAAAAGAAAGGGCAAGTTTGTTTTTTCACAAGGTGGTGAGTACCTAGAATGTGCTGCCAGAGGAGGTAGTGGAAGCAGACACAATAGTAAGAAACACCTGGACAAATACAGGAATAGGAAGGGAATAGAAGGACACGGATCCTGAAAGTGAAGACCGTTTTAGTTTGGAAGGGCAAAGTGTGTTGGTGTAGGCTTGGAGGGGTGAAGGGCCTGTTCCTGTGCTGTAATGTCCTTTTTTAATCCTTCTGCACCATAACAATTTTGTGATTCAATAGTCTAGAAAAAGTGAGTTGGCTACTCTCTTTCTGTGTAGAAGGTGTATTTTTATATTTATTGTCAGCTTACCCTCTTATTTTAATTTGCCCTTTTTAAATTCAGCATCTTCTGCAGCACCTAATGTTAGGAAGCCTATAAATTGCTCCAACCAGTGACCAGTGTTCATTATCATCAGCTGTTTGTTAGAAAAAGTACTATTGCTTCATCATATGACTTGCTTTCTAGAATTCAATACAGTTTGCACATCCTTCTACTATATAAAACATACTGTAGCTAAATGTGAGCATCATAACAAGCCTGTCTCCATTCAAATAGGGGTGTGAAAAGAAAGCTCGAATCAGCTCAGTTGAAGCACTGTTTCCTGGGGTGTTCATTCAAAACTAATGGGTTACTATGTCAACTTAACCCATGTGACTAACAGTAAGACAAGAAACTGCTTATTAGTATTCAGCACTGCACAGAGCCTTGATTAATGTTTCTGTAGTAAAAAGATGTGTTGGATTCCTTAAATACAAATGAATCATAGGGGATTTTAAAGATAAAGTCCAGGGAGTGCAAAGAATAACTTCTCCGGAATATATTCGTCACAGTTAGACATACATAAGCAATCAATGTTGTACAAAATTATAGCCGTATTGGAGACAATTAAACTTACTGGAAATATCCCCTGCATAATTCTTAGAATCCCATTTGGCACCATATTATTTAGCACTATTGAATCTCATTCTCACTTCCATAATTGCAAACTACTTCAGATCATTCTGCAAGCAAACATAATACCTAGCTTCTTTTCTTCACTGTTGACTGACTTCTTAAACCATTTTATCATGCTGCAGCCTCCCATCTGCTTATAATGTTGTGTATGGTTTAACTCTGAGCTCATCTTGCTTCCTCTCCCATTCACTATCAATAAAACTGTTACTCCCATTTTCCACCATTCCCTGTCTGTGCCACATCATAAAACCATATCAAAAGAAACAGGGACAGGAGTAGACCATTTGACTCTTCGAGCCTGATCCACCATTATTTCTGACACTCCACTCATTCATTTTCCTGCCCTTTTCCCATAACCCTTGATACTTCTACGGATAAGAAGCTATTTCAGCCATAAATATGGACAAGCCCATCCCACCCCACACAAGTACTGGTTCTTCTCTGTCCAGTCTGATTGAGACATCTTTGAAAAACTTTAATAAATTAGTCAGGCTTGATTTCCCTTTCATGAAGACATGCTGACTCTGACTCTGACACTGACCATACGTTACTGAAACCTTCAAACAAATGTTCTTTACCTGTAACCAACTGTAACATATAGACTCCCATGTATCTGCACCGCCCCCACCTCAAATTTCAACTCTGCTTCTTGAAGTCTCAGGTATAAACATTCTGCCTCACATTAGATCCTACTGGCCCATCATCCCCTTCAATGCTGACTTAGACTTGCATCCTGTCCTCAAAACCTTTTCCCATTACATATAGAATCAGAATCCCTACAGTGCAGAAGAGGCCATTTGACCCATTGAGATAGCACTGACCCTCTAAAGACCATCCAAACAAACCCACTCCCTTGCCCTATTCCCGTAATTCCATAGTTACCATGTCTAACCCACCTAGCCTACACATCTCTGGACTCTATAGGGCAATTTAACATAGCCAATCCACTTGACAAGCACATCTATAGACTGTGGGAGGAAACCAGAGAATCCAGCTGAAACCCACGTAAACATGGGAAGAACGTACAATTTCCACACGGACAGTACTCAAGGCTGGAATCAAACCCAGGTCCCTGGCACTGTGCGATTAACCGCTGTGGCACAATATACCCCTCTATGACTTGAATTCATCTTATGTCCTTCCTATACACCCACCCAAACATTCCATTCCTGTAAGTCTGGCCATGAATACGACTTTTTTTCTCCCTTTGCTTCATTATTTGTGGCAATCTTTTAGACTGCACAGTGCCAGGAACCTGGGTTTGATTCCAGCCTTGGGTACTGTCTGCATGGAGTTTGAATGTTCTCCCCATGTCTATGTGGGTTTCAGCTGGATTTTTTTGATTTTTTTTTAAATATTGAAGACTCTATTGAAATGCAAGTTACTGTTTTTGCCATTCCAATTGCTTTATCAACTCAGATCAAGAGACCAGATCTTCAGGACCACCTCCTGTGCCAAGAATTCAATCTGAAATCACAGTTGGAACAAAGATTTTAAATCTCCATATTGGGTTTACATTCTTTTTGTTCAACTCGTGGGATGTGGTGTTGTTGGGTGGCCAGCATTTCCTGCCTGTGCCTAGTTGCCCTGAGAAAGTGGTGGTGAGCTACCTTCTTGAACTGCTGCAGTCAACCTGCTGGGAGTTGACACACAATGCCTCTTGGGAGGGAATTCCAGGATTTTGACCCAGTGACAGTGAAGGAATGGTGATATATTTCCTAGTCAGGATGGTGAGTGGCTTGGAGGGAAACTTGCAGGTGGTGGTGTTCCCATGTATCTGCTGCCCTTGTCCTACTCAGTGGAAGTGGTCATGGGTTTGGAAGGTGCTGTCTAAGGATCTTTGGCAAATTTCTGCAATGCATCTTTTAGATAGAATGCACTGCTGCTATTGAGCATCATGGTGGAGGGAATGGTTATTTATGGATGTGGTGCCAATCAAGTGGGTTGCTCTGTCCTGGATGGTGTCAGTTTCTTGTGTTGTTGGAGCAGCACCCATCCGGGCAAGTGGGGAGTATTCCAGTCACACTCCTGACGTATGTCTTATAGATAGTGACAGGCTATGGGGAGTCAGGAGGTGAGTTTTTTGCTGCAATATTCCTGGTCTCTGACCTGTTCTTGTAGCCAGTGTGTTTATACAGCAAGTCCAGTTAAGTTTCTGGTCAATGGTAATCTCAATGATGTTGATAGTGACGGATGCAGTGATGGTAGTGCTACTGAATGTCAAGGGGCAGTGGTTAGATTGTCTCTTGTTGGAGATTTCATTTCCTAGCATTTGTGTTGGGCAAATGTTACTTGCCATTTGTCAGCCCATGCCCTAGATATTGTCCAGATCTTGTTACATTTCAATGTGGACTGCTTAAGTATTTGAGGAGTCATGAATGGTGTTGAAAATTGCACAATCATTGATGAACATCCCCAGGGAAGGTTATTGATGAAGCAGCTGAAGATGATTGGGCCTAGGACACTACCCTGAGGAACTCTTACAGAGATGTCCTGGACTGAGATGACTGAATCCAACAACTACAATCATCTTCCTCTGTGCAGTCTGAGTTTGCCTCTGATACCCATTGATTCCAACTTTGCTAGGGCTCACTGATGTCATTCTTGGTCGAATGCAGCCTTGATGTCAAGGGCTGTTACTTTTACCTCACCTCTGGAATTCAGCTCCTTTTGTCCATGCTTGAATCAACGCTGTAATGATGTCAGAAGCTGTGTGGCTCTGGTGGAACTCAAACTGGGCTTCAGTGAGCAGGTTATTGCAGAGCAGGCACAGCTTGATAGCACTGTTGATGGCACTTTTCATCACTTTACTAATGATCAAGAGTGGACTGATGAAGCAGTAACTGGTTAGGTTGGATTTGTCCTGGTTTTTGTGTACAGCACATAACTAGGCAATTTTCCTCATTGTTGGGTAGATGCCAGTATTGTAACTGTACTGGATGAGTTTAGCAGGGGGAACAGCAAATTCTGGAGCACAAGTCTTCAATATTATTGCCAGAAAGTTGTCAGGTTCCATAGCCCTTGCAATATCCAGTGCTTGCAATCATTTCTTAATCTTACCTAGAGAGAATTGAATTGGTTTCTGTAGAGCTGGGGACCACTGAAGGAGTCCAGAATGGATCCATTTGACACTTCTGGCTGAAAATTGCTGTGAACGCTTCAGCCTTATCTTTTGCACTGAGGTGATGGATTTCCATCATTGAGGATGGGGATAATTGTTGACCCTCTCCTCCAGTGAGTTGTTTAATGGTCCACAACCATTCACGACTGGATGTGACAGGAATGTATCTAAATATTTTGCCTTTTACTTCTCTTGTGACACAATTATCAATTTCATTAAACTTAATAGTCAATCACTGTTATTTGCAGATTGAATTTTCTTAAGTTAAAGTCAGAAGTGACATGACACCAGGTTATAGTCCAACAGATTTATTTGAAACATGAGCTTTCAGAGCTCTGCTCCTTCATCAGGTGAAGTGATTTCAGATTAACCTGTTGGACGATAACCTGGTGGCATGTGACTTCTGACATTGTCCACTCCAGTCCAACACCAGCACCTCCACATCATTACTTTGCTTATGCAGATATTAACTTAAACATGTAATTGGGCAATAAGAGGGTAATTAGGGTATCAAACCCTAATTTTCTGATTTTCTGATGAAGGGTCTAGGCCCGAAACGTCAAGCTTTCCTGCTCCTATGATGCTGCTTGGCCTGCTGTGTTCATCCAGCTCCTCACCTTGTTATCCAGGGTATCAAACCCCAATTATTGATGACTTCAGCCATCATATTTTAAGGGGCTATTCTTCATTTCTTGGGTTTTATTTGATTTCCTATGGTGAAATTGAAGTCTATATAGCTTCAGAGTTTTCGACAGCAGAATATAATGCTGCCTGTAAAGACAACCCAATTTGTTCAAAAATGCAAACCTAATTCGAAATTGCCTTCAGCCTTGGGTGATTTTTTTCCTCAGAACTCTGCTCCTTTAAAAACCTTTGAATTCAGAACAAATGATTTTCTAGCCCCCATGCTGCTAAACCATAGCCTCAATCTTTTTTTGCTAATTAGTCTTAGCCTGTTGACAGAAAGAAAGATGTTGGTGGTTTACCAGTTATTGCTGTTTGGCTTTTCCTTCAGTGGTTAGTCAGTGTAACTCTGTAAATGATCAGCAAAGCTTATCCTTCCCTGTTGTAGTTTCATTCTTCAGCTGTGTCAGCACAATATTTTTTATAATGTAAGATGCAAACCTTTGCTAATTTTTCAGATTGTGGAAGTAAATGCTACCATTCTTCAAGGTTTTATTAGCTACTGAAATAACAAAATAAGCTTTTCATCTGGATGTGACTGTTATAACTCAGTCAGCAGAACTATTGTCTCAATGCAGGGCAGAGGTCTGTGTTGAGTGTGCCCAAAAGTCTAATAATCAAAATCCACTAACTGTTAGAGGTTCATGTACAGAAGTCCATAGGATTTTTCAGCTGTATAAAGCCTGCAACCAAGTCCTGCAATCAATCATGATTCAAGGTACTTTTTACAGCTGTGTAGAAACGGTATGCCCTCTTCACTTCATAAACATTTACGCGATAACCTTTGGACTGTATTGTTTTGCATTGTGCAGATTTTACTTCTAGAAATTGTTTACCTGGGCTTCAATCCTTAAGCCTCTGGAATCCATTTCTCCTTTTATTATGCAGCATGTTTTTGTAAACTCCTTTCCACTTTTCCTCCATCACCTTACAACGTTCCTCTATAACAACGGTCAAGACCCTCTGGCCTCCGGGGAGTTGGAGGTTAGATTTACCCCAGAAGATGCAAAAGTTGAAACTTCTGATATGCAATTACTCAAATGCTCTGAAAAGGTCCCCAGCTCTGAGTTAGAGTCAGAGCCTTTGGCCAGTTACAACTCACCTTAATAGTTAATCAGGAAATGCTAGGGGGTTTAAAACCTGCTCTAGCTCTGGCTAACTATAAAACTGACCTCCTGTTCACACACTGTTCTCAATCCTCACACTGAGTCCTCATTTCCCCCGACACCCAACCCAGTCTCTCCTATTATAAACATCCAACCACTCTTACCCTATCAAAGACACTTAAGTAATCTTTCTGCATCACTCTGCCTCCCCACTGATACCCAACACACACCATGCCCACCCTGAAATCTGAGTCATAGATTCCTACAGCACGGAGACAAGCCCTTCAGACCAAGCTGGTCCATGCTGACCAAAATGTCCATCAACGCTAACCCCATTTCCCTGCACTTGGCCCATATCCTTCTAAACCTTTCCTATCCATGTATGTATTCAAACGCCTTTTAAATATTGTTAATGTACCTGCCTCAACCACTTCTGCTGGCAGCTCATTCCCTATGCATACCATCATCTGTGTGTAAGAAAAAAACGTTGTCCCTCAGGTTCCCATCCTGTTTTTCCCATCTTAGCTTAATTGATGCCCTCTAGTCCTTGATTCCCCAGTCTGGGAACAAGACTGAGTGCAATCAGCCTATCCATGTCTCTCGTGATCTTATACACTTCTATAAGATCTCCCCTCAGTCTCCTATGTTCTAAAGAAGGGAGTCCTAGCTTGTCCAACCTCTCCCTATAAATCACTGATATAGATAACAAACAGTAGGGGGCCCAGGATCGACCCCTGAGGCACACCCTAGTCACAGGCCTCTAGTGAGGCAAGCATCCTTCCACTATTACTCTCTACTTCCTATCATCAAGCCAATTGTGCATCGATTTGCCAGCTGGCCCTGCATTCCATGCAATCTAACCTTCCAGAGCAGCCTACCATGTGGAACGTTATCAAAGACCTTACTGAAATCCATATAAACTACATCTACCACCCTGCCCTCATCAACTTCCACGGTCACTTCATCAAAGAACTCTAACAGATTTGTGATGCATGATCTCCCATGCACGAAGTCATGCTGACTACTCCTAATCAAACCCTGTCTTTCTATGTCTTATTCCTCAGAATCTTACCTATTAAGTAACTTACCTACCACAGATGTTAGGCTTACTAGTCTATAGTTCCCAGTTTTTCTTCGTAGCACTTCTTGAATAAGGACACAACATTCTCTACCCTCCAGTTTTCTGGCACTCTCACTGGGTGATGCTAACAATGATGCAAATATATCAGCGAGGGCCCCCACAATTTTTTCTTTAGCCTCTTGCAGGGTTCTTGGATTTATCCATGTTCATACATCCAAGATGTCGCTGCTAACTTCTCCAAGTGTTCCCAAGTCTTCATGTCTTTCTCCATGGTAAACACAGAGGGAATGTTAAGTGAGGACCTTGCCCATCTCCTGTGGTTCCAACACATACATGTCCACTTTGGTCCTTGAGGTGTCCTATTCTCTCTCTATTTACTCTTTTTCCTTTAATACACTTAAAGAATTTCTTTGGATTCACCCTAATTTTCTCAGCCAAAGCTATCTTGCACCCCCTTTTTGCCCTCCTAATTTCCTTCTTCAGTAAACTCCTGTACCCCCAATATATCTCCAGGGATTCCCAGCTGCCTGTACCTGAGCCATGCCTCCTTTTTTCTGGTCAAAGTCTCAATATCTCTTGTCATCCAAGGTTCCCTACTCCTGCCAACCTTGCCCATCACCCTTACAGGAACATAGATCTTGAACTCTAGCTATCACCCTTTTTAAAGGCCTCCCACTTGCCGGAGGTCCTTTTGCCTACAAACAAACTACTCCAATCAACCCCTGCAAACTTCTGTCCAATTCCATTAGAGTTTACCTTGCACCAATTTAGGACTTGAACCTGTGGACCAGTTTTATCACTTCCCATAATTAATAGAACTATGGTCTCTGGTCCAAAAGTGCTCCCCAACTGTCACCTCAGTCACCTGTCCTGGCCTTTTTTTTGTCATCCCTCAGTTTCTGGCACTCCAGGGAAAACTGCCCCAGCCTATTCAGCCTTTTCCTACAGTCCAAACCCTGCAACCCTGGCAACATCCTTATAAATATTTTCTGAGTAATTTTATGTGATTTTCTTTATTTTTTGACAACGCCAATAATGCTGGACAACATCGATCTATTTGGAACAGGAAGGTAAAATGTTGAATGACAGCAAATTTCAATGCTGTACAAAGGTCAATGGACACAGCTATAGTGTTGAGTTTCTGTAATGGTCATCACGTTCGCCTCACATGCGAAAGGTCCCCAGTTCAAAGCCAGGCAGAAACAGCAGTGCTCCCTTGTTACCAGCAACAGACTTCTGGATTGATGTGGATGGAGCTTTCTTGCTTGCGGTTCTCATCAGCAAACCTTGCTTTGAATTTACTTGCCCATATCTGCTGTTGTGGTGAAAAGGAATGCAATTCCAATTAATTGCAGTGTGACATTTTGTTAAATTTCCTCCCTGGTCCTGAATATTTGCCAATTTGTACAGCACAAATGGCCATTTGTTTTAAGAGTGCAGTTGGCATGCCCTGATCCTTCCTGTAAATTCATTCTATGCTCTCATCTACTTATCTGCTACTTGTAAAGCCCCAACCACCTGGCATCCTCACCCCACCCACCTGCCAGCCTAGCACCAAGGTTCTTCACTCTCAATCAATTGTTCTAAAAAATTCTTCAAATTTATCATTTAAATTTATACCTTGTAATTTTTTATTTCAATTATTCTTTCTTATCTTTTTACAGTACTGTTTAACCATAAACAAAGTAATTTTTGTACATTTTCATTGTTCCCTAAACTGGTTTGAATCATTTCACTTAGCATTTGTCATTGATTTCTACTTCATTAGCTCATCTGACTTCACTGAAGAAGACTCATTTGCCATCCTTGCCCACTTAACCAAGCTTGATTTCTAATCAAATTTTCCAATCATTCACTCAATTATCATGGTACATGGCCTCAGGAACTCTTGAGGCCTCCATTATTAGCAGGATTCTGTGCAATCAGTTTCTTATTTATCACTTCCATTTCAGATTAAAAGAAAAGCTATCACAGTGTCTTCAATATGCTGCCTTATTGTTTAACCATCCCAAACTCTGCTCTCAGCTAGAATGGTCTTGGTATCATTTTGGCCTCTTCCACAATAATTGCAATATCTCTATTAAAAGCGAAATATTGCAGATGCTGGATATATTCTGAAATAAATTCTGAAGTATGAATTCTGGACTCTAAAGAAGAGTCATTGGACCCAAAATGTTGACTTTGTTTCTCTCTCCACAGATGCTGCCAGACCTGTTGAGTTTCTGCAGCAATTTCTGATTTGTTTCAATATATCTTTTGATCCTCTGCCTATCTCCAAAAGATTGAATGCTACAAAAACATGACTTAAAATTTCCTCACACACTGAGCTTTACAATAAATTCCATCATCACTGACTAGCATTATTGGGTTCACCCAAGAGTTGATATTAAGGTCACTTTAAAATCCTGTAAATCCACCCCTCTTTTTTGACAACCTCTTCCTAATCATCTCTTCTTTCTCATACTTTCTACACTTACTGCAACCTGAATGAAGATGGGAAGTATCATTACATTAGATTGAGTATATTGATGCTATAATGTCAATGGCCTATCTAGATTTTTAAAGCTTCTTTCAGAAGATTTGGCATTGATTAGCTGGTAGACAGGATGCTGCTATTCTTGTTGATGCCTTTTCTCTAAATAAGAATTAGTGAGTATGAACATGTTAATGGAAAGGTACTGTAGCTGTTTCGATCCAAGATTTTTCTTTTATGCTTGTGATAATTGTTGTTTCTACATCCCTTTTACTTTGTTATTTTACTCTGCTATTTTTGCTGTTGTTTTTTTGCTGGCTTATGTCTCCTATCATGGTCATAGTTAGAGAATTCCAGGAAAGGAATATTCATGTAGCTGAAATATTTGTCTCAGTTCTGGACCATTTCTTAGTGTTGTGTCTAATTGTGTGTTCTTCATAAATATCTATTGACTGACTGTTCATTTTCTGCTGTGTACTTCTGTTTGTTGAATGTATTCTGAATGTGATGCACGTGAAGGGATTCTCCTCAAATTGTTTTTTCTTCCCTCCCAGTTTATAGACTTGGTTTTCTCATCTTATATTCTGTTACTTTTCAAACAATTATAAAATAGTTGCAGCACAGAAGGAAGCCATTCGTCTCATTCAATCCTCACTGGTTCTCTGGAAAAGCAATTCAGCTTGTCCCACATCCCCATCCTTTCCTTATAACACTGCAATTCTTTTGAATCTTCAGGTACTTCTCATCAGGTCATTCCACTTAGGGAAAAGAAGGTTAATAGGTCATTTGATAGAGATATTCAAATCATGAGTGGTCAAACAAGAGAACATAAGAATAGCTGTTTCCTTTGGACGTATCAAGAACCAGAAAAGACTGATTTAGGATGATTCTAAAAAGAACCAAGAGTGACATGCAAAAAACAATTTTAAAGTGGTTATTTCTTGTTCTCTATCACTGAGAAATTTGATTTTCTGAGCTATGGATCTTTGTAATATGTTGCTCTGATAGATGTGTTAAATTTCTTCATAAATTATCAATTGATATGTTTTTTGAGCTACAAGCAAGAACATTTTTTGACTAGTGATAGAGGAAGGGGTGCTTGAGACTGGGTCCTTTCTTCCTTGTGCAAAAAGACTTGGAAATGAGTGACACCGTTTTTCTTTTTGTACAGTTGTGAATTCTGAAAGTTTCTGAGCTGCTGAGAATGCACATCATGCATTGAGTTTATGCCTTATTGATTGTAGACAAAAAATTTCCAAGAATTCAACAGCACCTCCCTGCACTGTGACCTCTACCACTAAGAAATATATTAGCAGCAATGTCATGGAAACATTATCAGCTTCATATTCCCTTGGCAGTCATGGAGCACTGTGACTTGGATAAATATCACCAGGCTTTCATTTCTTCTGAGTCTACAGTCTGATATCTCTCATGATAACGTCATTTTGGATAAATCACCACAAGTTACCTTTAAATCAGCTACTTATTAAGAAATCTCACAGACAATCGAGTGCTGAAACAATGATTTTAAACTTTATTAAGACCCCTCAACCAAGTGTAAGCCCAGAACCCAACTTACCTATTACCCAATTAATGGTGAACTCTGGCCAGGATTTCAACCAACTGTGATCAGTCTCTGGATGTGATCCTGGGCTTGGTCTTCATGCAGTGTTACTCTTTGAAGTTCTGCTGTTAAATTGTTCTGATTTTGGATTCTTATACAATTTTCTCTCTTTCAACTTTGTTATGTGACATTATTGATATCCTTTAGATTCTTTCATCCCCAACATTGAATACACCTTTGGCAACCTCATGTCTGCAGCTTGCCTTCTCATCAAAAATAGCTCCTTTGTTCCTTGTTACCATTTGGGTTAGCTGTCTGTTTAAAACAGTTTTTCTTGCAAATAACCCATTTACTTCAGAACATGGCTTCTGCAAGCAGGTCTAATTGCCCATTTGTCAGGAGGCAGCAGATTATCAAGCGATGTTATCTCCTCTCCCCAAGGAAAAGACTTGTTTATATTGTTTCTGTAACTCCTTCCTCCCAGGGATGGTTCATTCACATGTTGCTATCACTCCTTATAACAGTTTCTCATTGTTCCTTTTCACTTCAAGAAGCAGTTTATTCCAAAAAGAGTTATTGCTGCTTCTTTCAATCCATGTGTAATGGTTTATCTTTGTTTTCCAATCCATGAACAGTTATTAAAATTCTCAAGTGCATATTGTCACAATAGGAATGTCATCAATATATACTACTACTGCAGAGGAAAAGCCTCAAATCACATTCTCATTTCAACAGGAGACAGGCAATAAATGCAAACATTCATGCAGACACAGCCCACATCCAGAATTAGAACCCTATTGCTTATTCTCCTTCTTAGTTCAGGAACGCTGACTTTGTCCCAGCTTTGACTCGACTGAAATAGTGCAAAACAGAGCAAGGATAAAACCTGGCACCTTCTGATCTATGTGGCTCAAAACAACTGATTTATCGACTTACTGATTAATCTCTGAAGTATAAACCTGACCACAAATTCAATTGCAGATGGTTTGGTGATAAAAGGTTTTTATGCTGCTAAAAACGGGTGCGGATGGGTAGGAGATCCGCGCTCTTGTTCATCTCCTTATTTGAACGCAATAAGTTTATATTTGTTTTGAATATCTTTGCCAGTTTACTTTATACTTGACTGTTTATTTGCTGCAATTATGAAGTAGTAGCAGGACAGGTTTTATTAAGTTTAACGAAGAAAAAAGGTTAAAATCTGAAAGGACTGCAGATGCTGTAAATCAAGAACAAAGACAGAAGTTGCCGGAAAAGTTCGGCAGGTCTGGCAGCATCTGTGAAGAATAAAATCAGAGTTAACGTTTCGGGTCTGGTGACCCGTCCTTAGAACTGATGGTAGCTGGGAAAACATCAGTTTATATTGCAGAGAATAGGAAGGGGTTGGGCTAGGGAGTAAACATTAGGATAGAGAGAGAAGAGCAGTTGGATAGACAAAGGAATTGATAATGATCTGGTTAGGAGGTGAATATTTGTTAATGGGGATTGTTAGTGACTAACAACAAGTAGTGTGTAATGGCAGGCTATGTGATAACAAGGCCTGGTGTGTGGAGTAGGGGGCTAGGACATGGGAGAGGTTAGGCCCTAAAATTATTGAACTTGATATTGAGTCCAGAGGGCTGCAGGGTCCCTAAGTGGAAAATAAGGTGTGGTTCTTCCAGCCTATGTTGAGCTTTGCTGGAACACTGCACAGAGACAGAGACAGAGACAAGGGTGGTGTGTTGAAGTGGCAGGCAACAGGTAGTTCAGGGTCTTTTTTGCAAACAGAATGTAGATGTCTGGCGAAGTGGTCACCCAGTCTATTCTTCGTTTCCCCAGTGTAGAGGAGACAACATTGTGTCTAGTGAATGTAGTAGACTAGCTTCTGGGAAGTGCAGGTGAAGTGTTACTTCACACTACTTGTTAGTCACTAACAGTCCCCATTATGTTTGGACCCTTGGATAGTGGAGAGGAAGAAGCTAAATGGGCAGGTGTTGCATCTTTGCTGGTTGCAGGGGAAGGTGTCATGGGGTTGTGGGTGTTGGGGGTGAAGGAAGAATGAACCAGGGTGTCCTGGAGGAACAATCCCTGCACGAGATAGACAGGGGAGGGGAGGAGAATGTGTGTCTGGTGGTGGCATCTCGCTGGAGGTGGCAGAAATGGTGTCTGATGATCTTCTGAATGTGGATGCTGGTGGGACGGTAGGCAAGGACAAGGGGAACCCTATCACTGTTCTGGGAAGGAAGAGAAGGGGTGAGGGTGGAAGTGCAGGAGATGGATCGGACCCGGTTGAGGGCATTGTCCACAATGGTGCTAGGGACTCCTTGGTTGAGGAAGAACGTGGACATGTCGGAGGTTCCCTTGTCAAAGTTGGCCTTATATGAACACATGCGACGGAGACGGAGGAACTGAGAGAATGGGATGGAGTCTTTACAAGAAGCAGGGTGTGAGGATGTATAGTCCAGGTAGCTATGGGAGTCAGTGGGTTTATAGTGGATATTAGTGGCCAGTCTATCCCCAGAAATGGAAACACAGATGTCAAGGAAGGGAAGGGAGGAGTCAGAGATAGTTCAGGTGAAAGTGAGAGCAGGGTGGAAATTGGAAGCAAAATCAATCAAGTTTTCCAATTTTAGGGCCTAAACTTTCCCATGTCCTAGCCCCCTACCCCACACATTTCAGGCCTTGTTATCACATAGCCTTCCATTACACACTACCAATTGTTAGTCACTGACAGTCCCCATTAACAACTATTCACCCTCCCAGTCAGATCATTATTAACTTCTTAATCTATCCAACTGCTCTTCTCTCTCTCTCTCTCTCTCTCTCTCTCTCTCTTCGGGCTCTATCCTATTGTTTGCTCCCTACCCCAGCCCCCTCCCTATTTTCTGCATATAAGCCAACGTTTTCCCGGCTACCATCAGTTTGGAGGAAGGATCACTGGACCTGAAATGTTAACTCTGATTTTTTTCCTTCACAGATGCTGCCAGACCTGCTGAGTTTTTCCAAAGAAAAAAAGGTTAATTTATTTATAATTAAACTGACCTAAACTGATCAAATATACTCTGACTTCTGTATGTACACGCATAGCCACACTCAAAAAAAGGTCACAGAGGAGGGTAGGATAGATTTGGACAAATTACAATCCATAAGAAATAAAAAAGTTCACTGTTTATAGTTTGAAGTCTTTACTGGCTGCAGGCAAAATCAGCTGACTGGTTTCAATGCTGAGGTGGTTTAAAGCTGTTACTGTTCTTTCAGTCCACCTCGAGACTGTGCTGTGGAATTGAATTTGTTCTTTAAAAGGTTTCTGTTTCCAACCTTCACTAGACAATGTCAAAGTAGTAGTCTGGGTCAAAGTGTGATAGTTGGATGGAAAGAGAGAAAGAGGCAGAGATTTGAGAGACGGAGTGTGAGGGACAGTAACTATTCAGATCAACTGCTGGTACAATTCTGCTCAGACACCTGTGTGCGAGCCATGCTTGTCTTTGTCATGTCGAAGATAATGGACTGATTATCTATCAGTCAGTCATTGGGGATTGATTAATTCCATAGGTTAGTTTGTTTAAACCAGTAAAACATGTTATGAATAATAAAGCAGACTTTTTGTAGCAAACTAATTGATTCCTATGTGCAGAATACAAAACCAAAGCAGACTAACTTCCAGGCAGCGTCATATATTGTATACACACACCACATGGAGTCTACAATCATAGAATTATTCTACAATAGGACATGGAATCTTTAAAGAGGAACTCTCTTAAAGATAAGGTACATATACAATGGTCATGTGATCTTTTTCAACGGACACAATTATGGTTGAATTACTATATTCTCGGTACAATTCAGTTGGCTCATCTGGAAAGCTTTCTTAAAAACAAAGATATTTTTGCTCAAGTAATTAACCTTTGAATAGTTTGTTTTTAGTTGTTGAATACAGTAAATTACTTCCATAAATATTTTGTCAATAGGATAGATTGGAGGGTCTTCCACAATCCCTGAGCTCTGCCTGACCATGATATTGTCTGCATATTGCATAGAATAGTATACTTACCTGCTCACTGCTCAGCTTTGCAGCATAATACTTGGTAAATATGGTGCAATTCAATTATGCTTCAGAGTGATTGGCACCTGCAACAATGCATGAGTTTTATTTCTCCATGTTAGTGTTTCATTTACTGCCACCATGGAAGATTTAGTCTTATTGTGCTGCTAAAGAATATTTATCGAGTCTGCTGAAGGAAGAGAAACATTAACTTCATTGAAAAAAGGTTATTTTGATTCTCTCTTGCTCCAGGAAGTGAAAACAAGATCATGTGACACTACATCACTTCCTGCAGTGATGTATACTTTGGTGTTGTCCTAACATATAAGACCCAGCCACATATATTACTCTGTACAGTTTATAACACTACTTCATTTAGCTAACTAGACACTAGCAGACCAATGTTGTTATTCATGACATTTGTATCTGCTGAAAGAGGTCAGTGAGCACAGTTGGCTGGATGGCTGTTTTGTGATGTAGTGTCATGCCCCAGCTTGGTTTCAATTCTCACATTAGCTGAGATTACCATGAAGGACTGTCCTTCTCAACTTCTTCTCTTACCTGGTGACCCTCTGGTTAAACCATCACCAGTCATCTCTCTCAAGAGAGAGCAGCTGTATAGTCAGGTAAGATTATGATGACTTTATCCATCCATGCTGATTAATTGTACTTTAATTCCTCCACTTTATTTGACTAAAACAGCTATTTTGTGTTACTGACTAAATATTTATCAATTTAGTTATAGCTAATTAAGTAATTTGGAATTCTGTAGGGCTTTAGAGGAAGAAATGGCATTATGGAGTACAGATCAAGAGGTCACTTCCTTCCAGTAATAAGAGATTTAGAATACACAGTTTTTTTTTAAAGGATTGCATCAAAAATGGTTCACTGCTCATCACTGGTAGCGGTGTGTCATTCTAAATATCACCACCATGCAATTTGGAGTCTTTCACAATGTATAATAGTTTTTCACCCTTTTTCACGACAATGCACTGTAGTAAACATCCTGAGGTACGCAGCACAGCATTCTGAAAAACAAGACCAAAACATTTGATGCAATATTAGCTGTACTGTGCGTGGCAGAAGATAAAATGCTAGAAATGCATGGCAAGACAGCCAACAGTTCAACACATGTAGACCCAGGGCCTGCTGATTATTTTCAGTGTATTTTGCTAAAGTTTCACATTTTCAAGATCTACGGTAGTTCAGAAGACAGGCAGAAAGGTACGACATCATAGATGTGAGAGAACAAGCAAGAAAATAGCTCTGTTTGAAAGGCACAGAAAAAACATCATTCTAAATTGAGAGTGAAATAGAGGTCATTAGGTCAGAGCTCCATATTTTATTTGCCATCTTTTGTTCACAGACTATTGAACAATTCTTCCATTATCCTTGATTTATCATTCACAATGCCATCTGTACTTTTAGTGTTGTGATATTGTCCTGAAAAAGAAACAAGAATGACCTTTTTAAAAAAACAAAATCCATATGGTGTTTTGGTAACTTGTGTGCAATTTGATGTTTTAGAGCATGAAAAACCACTGAAACATGTCGTAGTGGGACACCTTCATTAAAGCAGCATGTTTCCCAGCTCTATGCAATCTTCATGTCACGGATTTGATTTTGTACAACTCTATACAATTGTTCATCCATAAACTAAAGAAAAATGTGGGATGTGGGAGGGAACAGTCCATAACATGGGTAAGGATTAAATAACGCTGTTCATTCATGTATGACTGCAGTATTCATTGCTTTTTGTGAAAATATGCCAGACTAATGATACCATTTCTCATAACGTACTTTATGGAAGTAATCTGCACTACACAAAATCTAAGGGGTGGGCCATTTAGCCACATAAAGGCTGACTACTTTTCAATGATCTGTAGACTTTCTTGGTCCCATATTGCTTAGGTAAGGGAACCTTGGTTGACAAAAGAAATTGTATCTCTTGTTAAGCGGAAGACGGAGGCTTATGTGACATTGAGACGAGATGGTTCAGATGAGGTGATGGAGAGTTACAGATTAGCTAGGAAGGATTTAAAGAGAGAGTTAAGAAGAGCAAGGAGGGGACATGAGCAGTCATTCGCAGGTAGAATTAAGGAGAACCCTAAAGCTTTCTATAGGTATGTGGGGAATAAAAGGATGACTAGGGTAAGAATAGGGCCAGTCAAAGACAGAAGTGGGAAGTTTTGTGTGGACCTTGTGGAGATTGGAGAGGTGCTAAACAAATATTTCTCATCTGTTTTCACTCGGGAAAAGGAGAATATTGCAGAGGAGAAGACTGAGATAGGGGCTATTAGACTTGAAAGGATGGAAGTTAGTAAGAAGGAGGTATTATCAATCCTAGAAGGTGTGAAGGTAGATAAATCCCCTGGGCCGGATGGGATTTTTCCGAGGATTCTCTGGGAAGCTAGGGAGGAGATGGCGGAGCCTTTGGCCTTGATCTTTGAGTCGTCATTGGCTACAGGTTTAGTACCAGATGACTGGAGGATTGCAAATGTTGTGCCCTTGTTCAAGAAGGGCAGTAGTGATGACCCAGGTATTTATAGACCAGTGAGCCTTACATCTGTTGTAGGAAAAGTTTTGGAAAGGGTGATAAGAGATAGGATTTATAATCGTCTAGCAAGCAACAATTTGATTGGAGATAGTCAACATGGATTCGTCAAAGGCAGGTCGTGTCTCACAAACCTCATTGAGTTTTTTGAGAAGGTGACCAAGCATGTGGATGAGGGTAGGGCAGTTGATATGGTGTACATGGACTTCAGTAAAGCCTTTGATAAGGTTCCACATGGTAGGCTATTGGAGAAAATGCGGAGGCATGGGATTGAGGGAGATTTAGCAGTTTGGATTAGAAACTGGCTTTCTGAAAGAAGCCAAAGAGTGGTGGTTGATGGAAAATATTCAGCCTGGAGTCCGGTTACAAGTGGTGTGGCACAAGGATCTGTTTTGGGACCACTGCTGTCTGTCATTTTTATAAATGACTTGGACGCTGACCTAGGTGGATGGGTTAGTAAGTTTGCAGATGACACTAAAGTTGGTGGAGTGGTGGACAGGATGGAAGAATGTTGCAGGTTGCAGGGAGACTTGGATAAACTGCAGAATTGGGCTGAAAGGTGGCAAATGGAGTTCAATGCAGATAAATGTGAGGTGATTCACTTTGGGAAGAATAATAGGAAGGCAGAATACTGGGTCAATGGAAAGATTCTTGGTAGTGCGGATGTGCAGAGGGATCTTGGTGTCCAGGTACATAGATCCCTGAAAGTTGCCACCCAGGTTGATAGTGCTGTTAAGAAGGCATACGGTGTGTTAGGTTTCATTGGTAGAGGGATTGAGTTCCGGAGCCGTGATGTCATGCTGCAACTGTACAAAACGCTAGTGCGGCCTCACTTGGATTATTGCGTACAGTTCTGGTCGCCCCATTACAGGAAGGATGTGGAAGCATTGGAAAAGGTGCAGAGGAGATTTACCAGGATGTTGCCTGGTCTGGAGCGAAGGTCTTATGAGGAAAGGCTGAGGGACTTGGGTCTGTTCTCATTGGAGAGAAGAAGGCTGAGAGGGGATTTAATAGAGACCTACAAAATGATCAGAGGATTAGATAGGGTGGACAGTGAGAGTCTTTTTCCTAGGATGATGATGTCGGCTAGTACGAGGGGACATAGCTGCAAATTGAGGGGTGATAGATTTAAGACAGATGTCAGAGGCAGGTTCTTTACTCAAGAGAGTTGTAAGGGCGTGGAATGCCCTGCCTGCCAATGTAGTTAACTCAGCCACATTAGGGGCATTTAAACAGTCCTTGGATAAGCATATGGATGATGATGGGATAGTGTAGGGGGGTGGGCTTAGATTAGTTCACAGGTCGGCGCAACATCGAGGGCTGAAGGGCCTGTTCTGCACTGTATTGTTCTATGTTCTATGAAAATCAAAACTCTATCAATCTGATTTTAAAATGAACAATTAAAATATAATCAATTACTGTTTTTGACGAGAATTACAAATGTTTAGCACCAAATTTGTGTCACAATGTCTCCTAACTTAAAGACATGATATATTAACTTGTTTTTGTTGTTCTAACATTATTTTCTAACATTCCTGATGACTTTGAGGCTATGTCACCTAGCTCTGATCTCCCCTGTTGTATCTATCATTTCTCTCTATCATCTCTTCTCCTCAATCTCTTGAAAACATGGGTCAAATAACTCCTTAACTTTCTAATTTCAAGAGACTAGAACTCTAATAATCAATATTTACATATTGTAAAATGTAAATTACTGTCTAAAGCAGTTGTCTGCAATGGTTAGCAACTCAACAGCATAATTAGTCTCACTGGAATTGGTAATTTATCTTACTGGGAGACAGGAATAGCTGACAGTGCATATACCAGAGAAGAAAACATCCATTGTAAATGGATGTTGATGAAAAAATGTCATGGGAGAGTTGGATAGAAGGTTAGTATCAGGTCAAGGCATTAACTGTTTCTTTCAGGTTATACATTGAATGCATTTTGAAAAGACAGATAGTGGGGCCCAGAAATAAAATTAGGGCAAAGTGGATGCTTGGCCTTCTGAGCTACAATCTATAATCTGTGAACCATTTAAAACTACTAAACCTCTACTTCCAGCACTTTAAATATTGAGGCCAAAACAATTGTCAGAAATCCTGAACAGTGTTTTTACATATTCCCTAAATGGCTTTAAAATTCAGTTTATTCCATCATGCTAGTCAGCATGACAGACACAAACGCCTCCACAGAGTAACTTGGATTGGGCAATAAAAGTTCAGGGCATTTGCAGACTAGACCTATGACCCAAGAATGGATTTTTTTTTTTTAAAAATGAAATCTTTTAAAGTCAATTTCAAGTGGAATAAATGTTTCCCTTATCTCCTGTTTAATACTTTAGTTTATTCATTTGTTAATTTTAATAAATGAAGTCATTCCTTTAAGATCTTTTGCTGTGTGGCACATCACCATCTTTTCAGAATTTGCCAATTGTCCTCATGAAATTGAATTAACTACAAAAACAACCACACAATACATAAATAAAAGCAAAATACTGTGAATGCTGGAAATCTGAAATGGGAAGAGAAAGTGCTGGAGAAAGTCAACAGGATCTGTGGACACAAAAACAGAATTAATGTTTTGAGTCCAACATGACCTCTTCAGAACGAAATGCACAAACTCTTGCTGGTACCTATTTTCAAACCAATAGCCAGGGGCAGACAAATGACGACTGGTTGAATTCTGGATCTTGCTAGCCATATAGATATAGTTTACTGTTTTATTACTATTAAGATAGATAAAAAAGGGTGAAATTTCGCTAAACTTGTTTTCTCATTCAACTTGCATACAGCAAATAAGTATTCTAGGTTTACAATCAACCTTGTCTTGAGATTGTCTTCCAGTAGACAGGAGAAAAGAACTTACTTGCAGGATCTTAGCATCTGAACTTTGAGACACCTTGTTGCTTTGGTTGCCAATGCCCACTATTTCTAGTTCCTAGAGAGAGAAGTAAAGTCTCACTTGTGAGGAAAGTAACATCTACTTTTGGGTCTCCCGAATTCAGTGCAAACTCAAATTTTGCGCTGAAATTTTCCCAGCCCCACGATGATGAACATGGAGATAATTGAGATAGGAAATAAGTAGAGCGCAGTCATATTGGGTTGGCTGGGAAATTTTCTGAGATCAAGCTATAGTTAAGATTGGCTGACTGCTCACGGAGATGGGCAGCCAGCTAACATCATTAGAGTGCTAACTGGGATGATTTTGACAGTGTTTTGTCATAGCAAACTTCGTGAGGCTGCTGAGACTCTAGGAGCTGCCAGGCCTCTGATTGGACCTACAGCATTAAGAATGGCAAATACATAGGTAACCAATTAGGATAATACTGCTTGGAAGATTGCACCGCTGGTTGTCTGCTGGCAGGTGTGGGTCCAGGGCCCACACTTGATCCTGAAGTTGGGGTCCTGAAGCCCGTGAGAAAATGCAATTCAAAATGATAGCAGATAATTTGCCTGAGAGAATGCTTTTGAAAGAATTAATGTTTGAGCTGTGCTGAACTCGGTACAGTTTCATGAGATTACATGTGAAGAAGCAGGTGGACTCTGCCTTGATCTCCTGATTGATGCAGAGGTGTCTTCTCTATCTCTTGCACTAGTAACTAATGTGCCTAAGAGTCAATATACCTTATTCTGTCATAATGCATATTATCATAAAACTTGTTTAATCTGATTGAACAATTTTTCTGATGCTGAAGGAAGATCTCTGTAAATCAACGAAGGGGAAAATCTCCACGAGGCTCAGTGGTCCAGCAAGAGATCTGGCAATAAACTTGTAGTGTCCAAATACATGCAACTATCATGCTGCTTATATTTTCTGGCTTCAATTAAAAAGTAATGGATGGAATTTTCCTAGAACATGAATGATATGAGCAATGGCAACTCAGTTACATAAATATGGCAAGAACTGAAAAATTAGATTCTCCCATTGAGTTTTAAAGAAGTCCCATTTTGTGCATAACGGTTTTATGAACAGATGAGAATCTGGCTCTTGAACAACGAGGGATTTATTTATATGTATTAAAATATTGTTATCACTTAGTCTTACCTCATTTGTATGCAGTGAAATTAGAAGGTGATAGTTCCCTACGTGAAATTTGGAATGGGTATTTGTGGGCTGCAACTCACCATCAGCTTCTCTGGGCTGCCACCTTGCCCAGCATTTGCCACCACTTTAGGGCTCACTTCACAGGCAGCAAACACCTGCACCCTTCATCACCTGAGGTTGGCAATGGCCAAGAACTGGCTTTACCACATCATGGCACATCTCTGACTCACTATTAATACAGTTCAGCATTTCATTGCTTGCTTTGGAGCTCAACGACACATTTACTGTAATGCTGCTGCCTGGCCATGTTGCACAGAGGGTCAGACATCTAGCTGATGTATCGTAACAGGTATGTGTTAAAGGGCTTTTAGTTTGCTTTCTTAGTGATTAGTTACTGTGCGTCTATTCGGATGCTCACAGCAGCTATGCCTTGCTTTACCTTTTTTGTGACCTCATTCAGGATTTGCAGCCTCACAGTACTTACGTCTTGGCTTGCCTTACAGCACAGATACAAACCCAGGCAGGTTGCCATGTTTGCCAGCAATGATCAATGATCAGGGCAGGTGTTCAGCACAGTATTACGTGATTGTCATACCTGTGGCAGCAGTGTACATGTGCTTTAACCAAATGGCCGTGCTTCAAAGTCTAAAGGGAATAGTCCTCAGTCAAGACAAGGGGACGGTCATCAGTTGGCGGTACCAGCACAGTCAGTTGAGGATATCATCCAATATCGGTCCATGTTCTTGGACATGATCAGTTATTCAGTTGGGGTATTCAGAATCAGGTGCTCTGTATCAATACAGTCCAGAAATCAGTCCTTGAATTAGCAGGAAGTCGTACAGGAAGCTGTACAGAGATCAGTCAGGGGTCTGGTCATCAATCAGCAGGAAGTGCTATCCTGCCCCCACACCTCCTCCCTCACCCCCATCCCAGGCCCCCCAAAAAAATGCACATCTGCCAATGTGGTATCCTGCATCCGCTGTACCCGTTGTGGCCTCCTCTACATCGGGGAAACCAAACGGAGGCTTGGGGACCGCTTCGCAGAACACCGGTGCTCGGTTCACAACAAACAATTGCACCTGCCAGTCGCGAATCATTTCAACTCCCTCTCCCATTCCTTAGACGACATGTCCATCCTGGGCCTCCTGCAGTGCCACAATGATGCCACCGAAGACTGCAGGAACAGCAACTCATAGTCAGCCTGGGAACCCTGCAGCCCAATGGTATCAATGTGGATTTCACAAGCTTCAAAATCTCCCCTCCCCCAACCGCATCCCAAAACCAGCCCAGCTCATCCCCGCCTCCCTAACCTGTTCTTCCTCTCACCTATCCCCTCCTCCCACCTCAAGCCGCACCCCCATCTCCTACCTACTAACCTCATCCCGCCCCTTTGACCTGTCCGTCCTCCCTGGACTGACCTATCTCCTCCCTGCCTCCCCACCTACACTCACCTTTACTGGCTCCATGCCCGCCTCTTTGACTTGTCTGTCTCCTCTCCACCTATCCTTTCCTCTATCCGCCTCCCCCTCTCTCCCTATTTATTTCAGAATACTCTTCCCCTCCCCCATTTCTGATGAAGGGTCTAGGCCCAAAACGTCAAGCTTTCCTGCTCCTATGATGCTGCTTGGCCTGCTGTGTTCATCCAGCTCCACACCTTGTTATCTCAGATTCTCCAGCATCTGCAGTTCCTATTATTGGGGTGTCTTTCAATGTCAATCAGGGAGTGGACTGCATTCAGGCCCGGTGTCTGTTAACTGAAAGTCAGGGTGGGTTATCAGTGGGTAATCATGTTTGGTTTTTGTGTCTGTTCACTGAAACAAGGCAGATTATCAACAGGCTCTGCTGTAGTGGGGATCTCAAAAACTGAGATAAAAATAATCACATGCTTTGATTTTTATGTAACTCATCTGTCCAGCCTCTCACCTTGCACCACCTGTAAACATGAGCTAATTCCAAAAAACTGCTGCCCATAACCCAATCAGAGATAGTAAGAACCGCCAATGCTGGAGTCAGAGATAACACCGTGTGGGGCTGGAGGAACACAGCAGGCCAGGCAGCATTGGAAGATCAGGAAAGCTGACGTTTCGGATTGGGGTGTTCCTCCAGCCCCACACGGTGTTATGCCTGTAACCCAAAATGTGCACATTCCCACTCGCCCACTGCTTCTGTACTTGCCAGCTCACAATGGCTCCCATTAAAGCAACACTCCCATTTTGAAACTTTCATCCTGGTGTTCAAATCCTTACCAGCCCCTCTCTTGCTGTAACTTCCTTCAACCTTATAATCCTCTGAGATCTTGCACTCCTCATATTCTAGTGTTTTGTAAATCTCTGATTTTTATCATTCCACCATTTGCAGCTGTACCTTTAACTCCCCAAGGCTTCAGACTTCCTTGCTTTTCTCTCCCTTCCCTTTAAGACTCTTGTTAAAGTCTATTTATTCAATTAAGTCTATTCGTCACCTGACCTATATCTCCTGATGTTTGATATGGAATGTGAAGGGGACTGGATGGTCACGTGGTCTTATCAGTAAACTATTAATCCTGAGACTCCAATAATGTTCTGGGGACCTGGGTTCAAATCCTGCCAATAATGGTAGGTTGGAATTCAATTTTAAAAAATTCAGGAGTCCAATGATAACCAGTAATAGCCAAACCCCAGCTTCTCTAGACATGCATAAGAACATCTCTGAACTGATTGCTTAGAAAATATCTTGATGTGGAATGCTGCTGCGAAATACCTTGGGATGTTTTATGTTTTAGACAAAATAAAAATGCAAGTGATTAATGAGAATGAAGAGAACTCATAAGTGCATGATTTATAAAACCTTAGACATTTGATAAATAAATGTACTGATAAGGAACACTTTACATACACAAAATGATAAATAAAACTCCAAAGAGCTTCAGAACCAAAGTCCAGAGCTGCATAATATAGATGAAGAAATCATTACTTGATGGAACCAAACATTTAAGAATGATCACTTTAAAATTTACGGCAGATTAATTAATTTTAATATGTTCCTCCCTCATTTTACATCCGACATTTACTAATTTCTTGCTATACATGCCTGCTCACTTTCTGCATTCCTTGTATGAGTATCTCCTCTGACATAGACCATTTAGAAGTTTCAAGGCCTTTTAAAAATGTTCCGCTTTTCAGTTCTTGCTATAAAGTGAATAACCTCAGCAATTTGTTGCCCACTCACTTACCCTATTTATATTACTTTGCAGCCTTTTGTGTCTCTGTCACAGCTTACACTTCTACTTAGCTTACCCAGCCAATGTGTCTCCAGCAAACATGGAGACTTTCTGTAAATCTCTTTGTCTAAATCATAATATAGATTGCAATAGCTGAGGACATACCACTAATCCTGAAGGTCCCTGCTAGTTACAGCCTGCCAATTTGAAAATGCACCAAATTTGCTCCTAAAACCAGAACCAAAGTTATGTTCCCCAGTTTGTTATGGTTCCAGACTGACTACCATAAACTGTCAAGCTCCTAGGTTAGGGGGATCCATAGAGGAACCTGACACTGACTCCTAAAAAGGGCCTAGACTGGTATTGGAGGATGTCCTTGTTTAATGTGTTGGGATCCCTCAAGTGAAGGCTCTTTTGATTGGACTGAGGCCTGCTGACAACCGTGGTAAGCTTCCTGGCTTTGTGACTGCATTAGTGGCATGGTAAGTCAGTAGTAATGTGTCTGGTATCTCCGGGCTGTGGGAACAATGTGCAAAGAAGCAAGACAATGCAGTGCAGGGATGCTATGAGATTCCAGGTAGGCTCAGAATGAGTGAGTGCAATGACCATGAATGAAAAGCCCTGCAGATGCAGCCTGGTCCAGGCCAGGAGCTGGATACAGGTCCTCAGTGCCAAGTTACCTTGCTGCAGCATTAGTGATCATTCCTGATGCAGCCTAAGGTACATCTTAGAAGTGGATCAGAGAGGTACCATAAGGATTTATAGTAGTTAGCACATGTTGGATGCCAATGTAAATAGGGTATGGCTGGCATCCATGCAGTATGCTTAAGATGTTAATGCCCAGTGTCCAATGACCAGCGTCTTTGGAACAAGTGACAAGTGACAAGTTGAACTTAAGAGTTTTCCTGATGGCTATTTAGTATGGCAAGTTTGGTAAGAATGTAACCTGTGGCAAGATGGGCTGTTAGTAAGGTGTTGAACAAATGAGAATGTGTGTTAATTGGAGACTCACCATGCCACTTGATGTCCTATATCTTGCCTGATTGTACTTCCCACCTCACTATAGCTCATGTTGCTCAGAACCGGATAAGATGGTAACCAGATAATGATGCCGGACCTGGTCCAGATCTTTCTACTTTTATTTTCAGGTAAGAGCTTAGGAACACATCTCCAGCTTTTGCAGCATTTTGAATTTACTTTAATTTTAGATGGGCCAGCCTGAAGATGCAGAAACAAGGGCTCCTGGGAGACACAGATGCCCTTTGTTGCCAAGGATGATGATATCCTTGCTTCAACTATGTAAAGAAGCTGAACTCAACTTCAAAACCCAAGATACAACCAGAATAATTATTGAATATCTCCTTGGGATCCTTAGGTAGCCCCTCAGATGGCTCTACAATTTAGGGGGCTGATGGAGGTATCACTCTTCCATGGTCTTGAAGTGTTCTGTTAGCTGTTGAATGCTGCTGTGGCATATTTCATTGTGGAGCAAGAACAACAGAATTATGGCATCATTACAAAAATATGACAAAACAAGAAGATCACAACAACAGCGAGCACTACAGCACCTGCTGCTCTCTGAAGCACTGGGAAGGGGAAAGATTCTAATCAAGCTCACAAAACACAAACTTCAGGAAGACTTCTTTCATTGTCTTGACCATGGCTCAGGGAAAATGTTCGGAACACTGAATTTAAAAATAATTAGTATAGACGTGGAATATAAGATATGATAGTGTAGAATAGGTTAGAAACAAGTAACATTGTCTTAATGAACTTAACACTTTGCTTCCCCTTGCAGTCTCTCTTCTCTAAAATATTTGCCAAAGTTTTAATTGAATAATTCATCTTAACAGCTAAAACAGTCTTAACAGAGGTTTCTTCGATCACTGTTACTCTGTAAATTTGAGGCACTGCCAACAGCATAGGCCTTTACTACTGATACTAAAAAAGAAATTCTTGAAGTGGCTTCCCGGAAGACATCACTACAATGGCTTTGCTCATTTAATAATGCCCTTTCAAGTTTGATGGTTACTTGTTAAAGATGCATTTTGTAAGTATCAAAGTTAACAGTCAATGATTATGATGTCATCATCTACAATAGGGTTATTATTGTACTAGGACATTTGGGAATAAGTTTCAGAATAATGTCATAACCAAACTGACTGCTAATGGCTGGGATGAGTAACAAAAATGAAAAAATGTTGATTAATATACTTTAGAACAAAGACCCAGGAATAGTGTTATCGTTCAGGAATTAAAGCTCAATCAGAGTGATCTTAAAACCTCTTTAATGATTTTGCTTTATGAGTTGCTTTAGAGTGACTTAGAATAATCAAGGACAGGGTGCTCTTTTTTCACAACCATTTAAACCTGCAAATAAAAGCAAAGTATTGCATTTTCTGGGAAAAAAAACCAAAAATCAGAAACTTGAATCTCATGTTTTATTTTTGACTATCGGTTTTGTCAGGTTTTATGGAGAGTTTTTCTCCATGAGGCCTAATGAGCTTTTTAACCGTATCTTACCAAACTCATCTATTAACTACCTACCCTGCTCCTTGGGCACAGCGTTGCCCAATTCTAGCCACATCTGAACACCTGCCATTCACCAGATGTTCCCCAAATATTCCCTGGCACTCATGACATCTTTAAAAGGCTGCTGTGCACCAGACAAGCACTGACAATCAGGCATCACTGTTTACTAGCAACGTAATGGCGTAGCAGCCATTGAAGCTTTGCTACCTTTGGTACAAAGCCAGTTTGACACTCCTTCACACATTTGACTCCTTTCTGTCAGCCTAGTTTAACCAACAAGCCACACAATTTACCTGCCATTTGTTATATCCCACCCAAACACCCTCTATAAGTCACAGCTCCTCTGTCCCCAGTGCACACTGGAGACCTGCAGCTTATCATTGTCTTTGATATGTTCTTTCTTACACTTTTTTCACGGACTTCTGATGTCCCTACACAGCTGTGACTTCCTGAAACTGGAAGTCAGTGTTGGTCATGGACAAGGCAAGCTTTCTCATCCTCAATGTCTTTGTCTTTGTCTTTGTCGTCCTCGTTGGGAGACTGCTCCCATTTCACCAGTTCCTCAGTATCTATCACATCACCTCATTGCCTGCTCCAGTTATACGGAGCACAAGATGATGCAGCACACTGTTGGTTTACTGTTGGCCTCCGTCAAGACTGGTTCAAGCAGCAGAATTGCATCTTCAGCAGCCCTAGTGTCTGGTCTATCATTGCTCAGACTGAAGCATGAACAGCATTGTATCTGTGCTCCACATTATTCAGGGATTTACACACCGGTATCATCAGCCATGGTCACAGTGGATAGCCCTTGGTCCCCCAGTGGCCACCCTTTGTAAGGGTCCTCAAACATAATAGGTATGCAGTGCTCCAGGTTTTAGGAGTCATGACAGCTGCCTCCAGGAAGTGGTAATGGTGATCACAGATCACGTGCGCAATAATTGAGTGGAACCCGTCCTGTTGATGGATTCTGCAATATGATACCACCCTCTCAGTGTCACGTATATACAGTCAATGACGCTCTGTACTTGGAGGATGCCAGCTATGTTCCTGAATACCACTACTGTAGCACAGACCGCGTCTTTGGGGAATAAAGCAAACCGATGTGTTCTTGCATAGATTACATTGATCTCTGATCTCTGGCCCGATGTATTTGTAGATGCACAACTGAGTGATTCCATGCAGGTCGCCTGTCACTCACTGGAAGGAGCAAGCTGCAACATTTAGAGTGACTGTTACTTTCACAGCCATCAGAGGATGGCCTCCCATTCCTGCAGGTGTCAGATTTAAGTGTCCTCACAGCAGCCTTTCAATACTGGTTGCCTGTGCACCTGAAATACAGACCTCAACTTCTAAACATCTTGTCAGTGCGTTAAGGATCTTGAGGGATGACAATTATCAGAAGCTAAAGTCTGTCTGTGGACAAGGGGTGCACACTGGGAAGAGTATCCTCACAGATAGCATTGTATTGAAGTAGTCTGTGAAGGACTCTTTGCAGTCACTGTCACACTGAAGCAATCTGGGAAGGGTGTCCTCGCAGTCAGTGTCACAGTGAAGCAGTGTGGGAAAAGTTTCCTGCTTGTCGCGAAGAAACAGAAATAGAGTGTCATTACAAGAAGAACGGAGTGGTCTACTCTACAGCGAGTAGAGACTCCAATGGAGAAAGCTGATTAGTCGGAAATAAGTAAGGTCAGGTAAATATTCACTACCTATATTGCTTATTATTTGTAAGGTCTGTGCGTTATAGTTTCATAAGTTTGTATTCTGTAGTTACAAGGCACAGGAAAGAAGGACCCCAGAGAATTTAATGTTATTTGATATTAATCTCCTTCCAAAAGGTTTGATTCAAAGGGGTAATTCTGGCAGGAGAGCTCAAAACCTGTGGTGTGCTCCTTCTGCTCTGTGTGGGTTGCTGGCCACATTTCCGGTGCCTGGGAACAGCATGCGTGCAGGAAGTGTCTCTAGCTCCAGCTCCTGGAAACCTGAATTTTGGAGCTGTAGCAGCAGCTGGGGATGCTGTGGCATATTATGAACAGAAATGTGGTCACATTGTAGGCTGAGATTCCACTTGCAGAAAGGGAATAGATGACTACCAGGCAGAATAAGAGGACTAAGCAAGTAGTGCATAAATCCCCAGTGGCCGTTCCCTGAAAATATACCACTGAATATACCACTTTGGAAACTGAAAGAACTGTGGATGCTGTAAAGGAAAAACAAAAACAGAAATTGCTGGAAAAACTCTGCAGGTCTGGCAGCATCTGTGGAGAGAAATGAGAGTTAACGTTTTGGGTTGAATGATTCTTCATCAGAACTTCCAAGTGGGGTGAGTCTGAGCCAGAGACAGTCAGTCAGGAATATGATGTGGCTGTGCAAACGGGTTTTAGCAAATGCCTTGTCAAACACCAGGAGCAACAGTGAAATTAATGACGGTGGACAAAAAAAAAGATTGGTATGGAAATCCTGTTGGAGAGAGAAGCAGAACTTCTTCAAGGTGGGCATGCTTAGAAGAAAAGTAGCAGTGAATTAAATACTGAATAAAAACCAAAAGAATTACTGATGTGTAGATCAGAAACAGAAACAGAAATTGCTGGAAAAGCTCAGGTCAGGGAGCATCTGGAGAGAAATCAGGATTAACTTTTCAGGTCGAGTGACCCTTCCTCAGAACCTGCTGAAATCTTCCAACAATTTTTGTCCTTGTATATCACTTGTATATGAGGGCGTACCAAACAAGTTACATCAGGGGGAGCCAGTGCAAATAGTGTATTCAGATTTTCAGAAGACATCCATCAGGGAGTTAGGTTGTAAGAGTGGAGTGTTGCAAGGATCAGTGCTTGGAATGCAGCTATAAACAATCTGTATTAATGATTTATGCAATGATATGGAATATAATATATCCAAATTCATTGACAGAAATATGCAGGAAGGTAAATTGTGAACAGAACATCATAGTTGCAACTAGATACAGGCCTGTTAAGTGATTGAGCAAAGTTTAAGATGGAGTAAAATGTGGGAAAGTATGAAATTATTCATTTTGGCTCAAAGGGCTATATTGTCAGCTTCTGTTTCTATTTATTATAGGGTCCACGAATGTGGTGCACTACTCTCATTGTCTGTTGATTTAATCCTTTTTAATGACCTATAGACTAAATGGGACCTATGAGCAGTGTTAAACTGAGGCATTTATAAGAAGGCAGTTGCAGTCATGCCAAACTAGAAATTACGAAAAGCAGACTAACGGTTCAATTTACAATACTAAACATAGAATGTATGACATGTAAAGGCAGCCCGTTAGATTGGAGAGATAAAGGGACATGGGCTTATTAAAACTTAAACTGCAAGCCTTATTAACACAGTTGCATACAGAAAAAGCCTAAGTTTACAGAAGAATTGTTTTACAGTATTTGTAGAACATCGCATTTGTACATTTCGAATTTGTGAATTTAGGAATTGCTGACAGTGAGGGAAATGCTGAAAGAAGATCTGGTGTGACATTCCCAGCCGGAAGACTTCACTTGATTACTTTTCGTTTGGAGCAAACTTTCTTCACATGGGAGCTTGCTGTAATTCTTGTTTGAAATCAATACAAAAAAGTCTAATGAAAATGTAGTTATAGCAAACATCAAAACAATAGCTTTGCCAACATCTACACAATTGTTATGAGGCATTGGGGCTCTGTGTAGTGTAATGAGACTTCAGTTTTGCTGACTCAACTTCTGTTCTCAATATTAAAGACTTCATGTCTTTTATAATAATTTATCATAAAATAGCAGATATCCTGGAGGGGACCACATGAAATTAGACCAAAATAAATCCTGGTAAACTGCAGTTACACATACTTGGTTTCAGGAACATTTTCGTTTGATGGCCAATCAATGTTTGCTTTTACATTGTCATATACAACCTGCTGATTATCTGATACTTGGGTTGTGAACTTCCACTAAGCCACTTCTGTTCTGCTCCTATAACATTATTGGAAGTACAGTGGAAACCTGGTTGATGTCAGTCTATGGTGAGGCAGCAGCAGCTCATTCCTAGCCATCATGATTTAGACAGCCACCTAAGCAATTACCAGAGAGCTTTTAGATTGTATTATAGGAGACACTTGTTTTCAGAATAGGAGTGAAAAATAGGAGGAATTATTTCAGTGAGACTGCTTTCTTTACAACGACAGCCAAAATAATTATATCAGTGTTTATACCACAGATTTTGTATTGAACATTCCTTAAATACAAATTATTATAGCTTTGTGATCCTGTTTTGAAATTCTATGCAATCAGGATCCACAGTCAGCAGAACAAAACATTGCAGGTGAAGGGAAAGAGTACTTTGTAGGGAATTTCCAGGGGAAAAAAAAGTTCGCACATTCATTTAATGAAGTTCTTTGTGCTTAGAACAATAAACCTTTACAATGTGGGATCTCCAATTGGTCAGCCAATTTCATTTTTATTCATTTTTAATTTTAGAGTCATACAGCATGGAAGCAGACCTTTCGGTCCAGCTAAACCCTGCCGAACATGTTCCCAAACTAAACAAGTCCCACTTACCTGTGTTTGGCCCATAACCCTCCAAACCTTTTCTAATTATGTACTTATCCAAATATCTTTTCAGTGTTGTAACTATTCCTGCAACCACCACTTCGTCTGGCAGTTCAATCTACACATGAACCAGTCTCTGTGTAAAAAAAAAAAAAGTTGTCCTTTAGAGATAAAAGGTACTGCAGATGCTGGAGAATCCGAGATAACAAGCATGGGGCTGGATGAACACAGCAGGTCAAGCAGCATCATAGGAGCAGGAAAACTTGACGTTTCGGGCCTAAACCCTTCATCAGAAAAGTTGTCCTTTATGTGCTTTTTAAAACTTCCTCCTCTCTCCTTAAAAATACACCCCTAGTTTTGAATTTCTCCACCCTAGCGAAAAGACCCTTGCTATTCACATTATCTATGCCCTTCATGATTTTATAAACGTCTATAATATCACCCCTCAACTTCCTACGCCTCCAGTGAAAAAAGTTCCACCCTATCCACCATATTTTTATAACTCAAATCCTCCATTCCCAGCAAAATCCTGGTAAATCTTTTCTGAACCCCCTTTCAATAGGAAAGTGATGAAGACTCCTTGCGCAACATCCCTGGTCAATATCTCTGTCTCAGGTTTGATGCAGTGCCCTAGCGAAGCTCAGCATAAGCTGGCAGAACAGCACCTCATTTTCCACTTGGGGACTGTATAGCCTTCTGGATTCAATATCAAGTTCAACAATTTTAGAGCTTGAGCACCTTCTCCACATGTTCCCCCATCCCCATACGCCAGGCCATGTTATCACATGGTCTGCTATTACACATAACCCATTGTCAGCCGCTAATAGTCCTCATTAGTTCATTCTGCTAGGCCAACTGTTATGCACTCCTTTGTCTGTCCAATTGTTTTTCTCTCTCTTTGGGCTCTATCTTCACCTATCATTTACTCTTTACCCATTCCACCCACCCTAAAGACAACTTCTTCCTAGCTACCATCAGTTCTGAAGAACGGGCTTGAAATGTTAACTCTGATTTCTCTCCATAGATGCTGTCATTGCTGAGTTTTTTGAGCAAGTTTCTGTTCTTGTGTACAAACAAGACAAGGATGTGGAGGGGGCAGGGGAAGACAATGTAAGAAAAATAGAGAACAGATATGCAGTCAGTTTTTGAAGTTATGGAATTCAATATTGTGTACTCGAGGCTGTAAGGTGCCTAAGTGAAAAATAAGGTATTGTTCTTCGAGCTTGCCTTACTGGAACTCTGCAGCAAGCTCAGGACTGAAATGTTCACATGAGAGCAAAGTGGTTTATTGAAATGGCAAGCAGCTGGAGGTCGGGGTCATTCCTACAGACAGAGCAGAAGTGTTTGCAAAGCAGTTACCCAGTCTGCAGTTGGCCTCCCTACTGTAAAGCAGACAGCATTGTGAGCAGTGAATGCAGTAGACTAATCTGAAAGAAGTACTACAAGTGAAACTCTGCTTCCCCTGGCAGATTTGTTTGCAGCCTTGGACAGTCAGGTGGGGGGGAGATATATCGACAAGTATTATACCTTATGCAATTGGATGTGAAGATGCCATGGGGAGTGAAAGTGTTAGCAGTGATGGATGAGTGGACCAGGGCATCACAAAGTATATGAATAAACAGCAATGTCAGAGTGGGGTACACTCACAGGAAATGACAAAGGTGTACATTTGATGTCAGGGATGGAAAATCAAAGGAAACAAATTCCTGACCACTGTGCCCCCTAAACTGCAAGTGGCAGACTTAGGAACCTATAAGCTTATATAGAGATAACACAGTGTGTTCTGAAGAAGGGTGCTGATCTGAAACGTCAGCTTTCCTGCTCCACTGATGCTGCCTGGCCTGTTGTGTTCCTCCAGCTCCACACTGTGTTATCTCTGACTCCAGCATTCCTTACTATCTCTAAGTGGCCTATATCCTTATAACTGGTTGCTTTACAGCAGCTGGACTTCATGCGTGTTAACTTGTGTTTTTTCATGCATCTACACATTCTGTCCCTCAGTGGCTTACTGTTGCTACATATTCCGGCCAATATCCTGCTTGACAGACACCTCTGCTGTAACAATACTGCTGCCAGGCAAGGACATGTTTAACTCTTTCATATTAATAGTGCAGCTATAAATACATCTTGTTTTGCAGCAATGTATTAGTTCAACATTTGTTGTTCTGACGTGAGACCATTTGCCCAAGTAATGCTATAATGCCATATGCAGTACATTGCTTATTTTCTAATCTAAACAAATCAATCCTTTGTGTACCATTCTCTCCTTTACATTTATGCTTGAATGCCAATAGCAGCTTTACAGTGAAATATGAAGGCATCAGCAGAAACATTAGATGCCGGCTTCAGGGACCTCCATGTTACTGATTCACCAAGCTTGGAATCATTAATACTATAAACTATAGCCTATAAAATCAAACTTAAATGTCTCCGATCAGCTGCATTCCTGTAAATCTGCTGGCTGCAAATCCTGATTGCATAGAATTTCAAAGCAGGATGATAAAACTATGAAAACCTTTGCTTAATCCAATCCAAAGATTAAAATCAGTGGTATAAATGCTGACATAATTATTTTGGTCATCATCATAAAGAAAGAAATCTCATGGAGATACTTACTGTCTTTTTCACTCCTGTCCTGAAAGTAGTGGCTTGTATAGTCCAATCCGAACGTACAATTCTTTCCCTGGCAGATGTTTAGGTTGAAGTTTTAAATACCACAGTTGGGAATGTCATGCATTTAAAGTTCTATTTTTAGAATATAAACCACCTTTAATATTTTTAATCTTAATAACAGATAATTAAGTTCACCACAGCTCAGTTATCAAAAATATATATCTGAGACAAATGCGGATAGAAAGAAACACATCTATGTTCCTGTTCCTGAACCCTAGCAACTAATACAAGCTACCACAGCAACAAAGTGTATTTACAAAGCAGTTTTAATGATTTACATGTAGCTCAACTCTCACCTCTTTCAATCTCTCTACTGCATTAATACTGACTGCATCAGGCGGCTCGTCTGACATTTGGTGCTGGAATAATGTATAAGTTCCCCAGTTAAATAAAAGCAAAGTACTGCAGGTACTGAAAATCTGAAATAAAAACACAGTGTTGTAAGTACTAAGGAATTCTCTTGGCTCAATATTCCAATCACCATCAGGTCAGATTTGACTGACAGTAATCATCTTCATAATTACTTAACCTGTTGGCGATTTGTTTTTCTCTGGCTAGAATCCAACAAAAGCCTGTCTCGAATGCAACAGTCAGAAATATCAGGGAGAAATCCACTCGCTGCAGGAGTAACGTTACAAGACATGCCCCTTTTCACAATACTTGCTGCTGTACTTCACGAGTTGAAAATCCCAAAGTCACCTTCACAGTGAAAGGGAAGCTGTGTGTGCAAGCTAAGTGGGTATAGGGTAATAGGTGGGTAGGTTAAAGGGTAGTGCGCCATGTGGACAGTGTGGCAATTGGGTAGGGAGGGTAGGGATGCTGAGGGTGCCATTGGGGGGTTGAATTGTGTCAGGAGTAGGTGCAGTTAACAGTACGCTGGGTTCAGCAGGACTGGGTTCAGTCAGGACGGCGGCTTTAGCAGGGCTGGGCTGGACTGGACTGGGGGTTTGTTACACCCCACAGGACTGTGTATGGCAAAGAGGTGTTCACTCCAGCAAGGATTGATGGGGTAGAGTGTCAACTCCAGCAGGATCTTGGAGGTAGGGCTGGTGAGGACTCTAGTCCAAATGAAGCATTGGGTGATAGGGCATAGGGGGTAGAAGGTGCTGTCAGCTCCTTCAAGGCCAGAGATATTGGGGTGTCAGTTCTAGACTGACATTTGTGACTTTACATAAAAGTTTTGGATAGGAATAGTGTGCAAGGGTATGGTGGAAAAGCAGGAGATTCTCACTACACAGTGATCTTTTTTATTCATTCACGGGCTGTGGGCTTCGCTGGCTGGCCAGCATTTATTGCTCATCCCTAGATACACTTGAGAAGGTGGTGGTAAACCGTTTTAATGAACTGCTGCTGTCCATTTGTTGTAAGTAGACCCACAATGCCCTTTAGAGAGGGAATTCCAGGATGTGGACTCAACGACAGTGAAGGCACAGTGATATAATTCCAAATCAAATGGTCAGTGGCTTGGAGGGGAATTTACAGATGCTGGTGTTGCCATGTAATGATGGTTGTTTGAACAGTAGATGCAGGCATGAATGGCCTCCTTTTGCACTGTAACACTGCTCTGATTCTGCCATGCACAGTTAATTGTCACATAATGTACAGTACTAAAGAAAGCAACTCACTAATTTTGCATAAGTTTGATAGCACAAACATTGCTCTTAAGACTTGAAGTCAAAGTTTGTACCTTGCATTTATCAGGACTGAACAGTAAGAAAACTAACTTTCTGGAGAAAGCCACAATTTAAATAGATTGAAATGAGGAAGGTGAAACTGTAGTTCGAGGGTAACACCCATGGGAGCTTGGAATTTAGTTGAGTCTGGATCCATAAATTTCCACCACATGAAATCTCCAAGAAATTAAGATTTGGGGATGTGGATGACAATTCTGTCCGCTGCATTAGTATCAGTACTTTAAGGCTGCCTGGTAACGTTTTGGATTAACCACAGAATCCTGTGGTCCAGTAGAACCAAAAAAATCTGCTGACAAATAGCACAGTTTTCACTTCGTGCCTAGTAAGGACCCCAACACTTCAGAACTTATCCAAGCAGCACAATGACAGTACAGAATTTCTCTCTTCCAATCGCAATGGGAAATCCCACCACCTTTGATCAGAATCAGTAAAAATTAAAATTGACTTTGGTTTCCTCTAATAGATTTTTATTAATTTTTAATGATGCCACAACAAAATTATTGCTACTGATGAGGAGAAACTTGTTTTTATTCAATGGAGATTGACAATAAGAATAACTGATCAATTTAAAATGAGAAATGGAAAAGAGGGCTTTTGATTCATCAATGGGAATCACGTCACGGTATAATGCTATTCTTGGTGTGAAGCCAAACAATTACTAATGCCACCAAAGGACCAAAAAAAATACAAGGTATTGTGGCTAGTCACTGATTTCTGAACTTGAAACAAATACACTCTGGATGAAATGTCATTGCTGAACATCAACGTCATATCATATCAGCATTTGTCCATGGCCAGCAGTGTATTTGTATCAGGATGTTACAGTATGGTTGGTTACATGCTGTTTGTTACTCAGATGGATTTTTTCCTATCAAACATTTCTTAACTATGTGTTAATTTAGTAGTACCTATGCTAATTTTCCAAGGACATTTCTTTCAAATATTCACTTTTTTTAATTCATGTAAATCAAAACAAAATACTTGAAATACTTGTACACAGAAGGCATTTTGTCATGTAGAGAAGGACATATCCATCTGGGCCTTGTTCATTCTCTCTTGCTTCTTTTGTCAGCCAGTGACAAATAGATCTTACATGGCTGTCTATGTCCATTTTCATCTGTGTAATAATACTTTGACAAAAAAACAAGATCAAGAATTGAATAAGGTGCAGCACTAACCATGAGAAAAATATGGCTTACTGTGTTAATTTTCCCTCTGAGGTTCAATGGTTTGGTATTGAACCATACAGATTAGGAACATTACAGTTCATTGGTGAGTTTCCAGTGAACTTTAACTCTCCCAAAAGTTTTGCATGGGCTCGATTGAACAAATAGTCTGCTTAGACTCATGAAGAGTAGCCAATTAAAATTAATTGAATGGTTACTAATCCCATGGAACTATTCTCCAAGATAAATCGCTGCTAAGAGAAGAGAGAGAAAAAACTGTGAAAAGAATGGAAACTGAAGTTTCATGGGAACTTAAAATATTGGCCTCGGTCTTCCACCAGCAGTTGCAGAATACTCACCCCTCTGCACTATCTGTATTACAAACAGCCAACATTCTGCACAAAATTACTGCTCCTTTTTGGCCTGTGCAATAATTCTCTCTGTGAACGATTGCTCAGGCCTTCCATTCTACCATGTTAAGAGCAAGTATTTCCTTAATTTGTATCTTATTATTTGCCTTTATGGTTCCAGGGGGTTGTTTCCCAGCAGAACAATGGTCCCATTAATTTAATTAGCTTTAATGAATCAGTTTAAACATTGTTGTGAAGTCTGTAAGAAATCTTGACTTCCTTTGCGTTGAGATTCATTAACACGTGGAGACAAATATGCATCAAATCAGAAATTAATTTGATTAGCTTTCTTTACATTTCTTGTTTACTGTTTTGTACTTTCTTATCTTCCCTTTGTTGGTTTTTTTTTAACACCTCCTATCCCATTCTGCAGGTGATAAACACAGGCAAGCAAACCATTTCTGGATCTTGGTCAATGCTTATCTGTTTCTGGTTACTTAGGAATGATGATAACAGGCTATCAGTGATTGGCAGACGAGATCTTGACGAGAATATAGGATTCTTCATTTTGGGAATTCTAAGTGTAAAACAGTATTTCACTACACTGCACAGTACAATATATTGCTGTTTTAACTCGCTATGTTACACAACTATCAGGATCATCCTCACAAAGTTAATTAATCTAACTGCTTTCCTTTTATAAATTACTATAGCGCCATTGGCTTTGGTAAGTATTTGATTATAAAAATCTGACTTGAATTTTTACTGCAATGTCTCTGAGATTTGACTAATTAACCTCTTTATGGCGCTGAGTCTCATTTCAAGGTACTTTTGCCGTTTTCAGATTTTAGTTAGGGACATCTGAGGAGGAAGCAAACTACCTGGTTTAAACATTAATGGTGCTTTGAAAATTCCAGCTTTCTAACTGTACACTTCCAGTAGCAAATTGAATCATGTGAACATTACTGAATCCCAATTTGCACACTAGAGTTCATGACCCAATTCCAGTACGGTCGGGGTAAAGAGAAGAGTGATTTTCGCACAGACTGCAAGAATGGTGTCAGAAGGCATTTTCGACAGTTTGTAGAAGTACTATCCCAGTGTTTTTTAAAATTATAAACCAATGACGGGCTAAGATAACCCAGTGGTTCTATTTACAGGCCCTCCAGCCATATATTTTTTGGCTTGATATTGGCCCAATGAGGGAAACTGGTGCTTGTGCTCGATTATCCCTCCTGTTACCTTCCCCAGATTGGAAAATTCGGTGGGCTGTATAATGAGCAGCCAATCCATAACTGCCTGTTTCTACCTGTGCTACGGTTGTAAATTACCCACTTCAAGAAACTGACTCAGACCAGCTGTAATTACCAATTGTTTACATTTTTTCCATGAATATTGTAATACTGCATTCAGCCTCAAAGTCCTTCTCTCCTGATTACTAAGAAGGCAAGATATTTCATCACTGGAACCTGGCTCGGGTGACAGAATTGGTCACAGGATTCCTAGAGATGGGAAGTGTAAAAATCTTCCCAGGTTTAATGCTTCTCACTTCCAATGGTGCGGGCTCCTAATATATGTTGGAGGAGATGGGATTTTGTGGTCAAATAGCCTGCAGGTACCCTATTTGGAGGGTTTCCATTACACACTGTCTGATACAGCAGCAAAAGTTGCTGCCTTCGGAAAAGGCTGAAGGCAAGACTGCAAAAAACAGGCCACAAAAACTTAGAAAAAGGAACAATTCTCTGCATAATTTCTCTGCACTTCTGAAGCTTACTCTAGTCATCTCCAAAGAGAAACTGTTAACAGTCTGAATTGCACAGTGCTTTCAGTAATTCTAACACAAAGAAAACCTTCTGGAATTAATGTTCATTTTAGTAACACCGATAAGTTTGAGGGGTGCTGAAAGTGTGAAAGCATTCGTCACTGGGAAGTCACAAAACAAATCCGACAGTTCATCCCTCTCCTCCAGTTCATAGGTGGCATCATTAAGCATTCGCTGGTGAAGGTGGCAGGTCTGTTCAATCTTCAACTTGTTGATGTCACTACGAAGACGCATCAATTGTCTTGCCAGCTGCTGGTCTTGCAGACGCATTTCCGTCTGGTTTAAAAAGAAACCCTGTGGATTAGTACAAGCAGCAAAAATACAGTCACATGAGTTCAATAAATAGGCACATTTTCTCAATTAGAGATAGTAGGAATTGCTGATGCTGGAGTCTGAGATAACAAAATGTGGAGCTGGAGGAACACAGCAGGCCACGCAGCATCAGAGCATGCATTCCTCTGATGTGGCCTGGCCTGCTGTGTTCCTCCAGCTCCACACCTTGTTATCACATTTTCTCAATTGCTCTTCTCAACAGAAGCACAAAATGTTGGGCCATGCTTCTGAGTTATGCCTGTGCCTTGATAGGAACAGATCAGCCGAGCTGAAAGGACCTTCTATCCTTGATTTAAAAACCATGCCGTAAACAAACATATTTTAAAAATATGTTTGGGGGTCATTTAAAATTGACATTTTACTTCTGGCAGATTACATTTTCAAATAATAATGGGCTTTGTGTGCTAATTACTCTAGTGTAATTGAACAGCAAGGCAATCCTTCTTTTGATCCATAAGTCATGTATATGTAACCTAATATCAGTATACACTCATGTCTGAATAAACTTACTCCTTTTTGGGGAGATTGAACTCCATGTCCCTTGTTTCCAAACAGTCCACTGCCTATCATCTACTTGTTGCCTATAGCTAAATTCATTAATTTATCCTAATATCACTTATCATCAACTGATGATACCTTTTGTCTTCAAGATTTGCGAACCTTCAGGACTTTTTTTTTCAGGTTATGGTTGTTGGAAGTCAATCATTTTAATTCCAGGACAACTCAACAGGAGTTCAGCTGCTTCAAAAATGACTTTCCCTCCATCTTAATGTAAAAGTGGAGGGATTCTATGATGACTGCACAATGTTTAGTACCATTTATAACTTCTCAGATACTGAAGCAATCCATGTCCAAATACAGCAAGACCCGGACAATATCAAGCTTGGGCTGACAAGTGCTGGGTAATATTTGCACCGCACAAGTGCCCGGCAATGACTATCTCCAAGTGAGCAAATCTAACCACTTCCCCATGACATTACCATCACTGAAGTGCTCACTATGAACATCCTGGGGGTTACCATTGATCAGAAACTGAACTATAATAGCCATATAAATTCAGCACTATGGCTAAAAGAGTAGGTTAGAGGCTGGGGATCTTAGTAGCAAGTAACTCGCCACCTGACTCCCCAGACCCCACAAACATATATTTCCTCCACTATCAACACACTGCAGCAGCAGCGTGCACCATCTAGAAGATGCAGTGCAGAAATTCACCAAGGCTTTTTAGAAAGCACTTTCCAAAGCTAAGACCGCTACAATTTCAAAGGATAAGGGTGGCACGTACATGGGAACATCACCATCTGCAAAATCCCTTCCAAGCCACTCAACATCATGATTTGGAAATATATTGCCGCTCCTTGTGTCTCTGAGTCAAAATCCTGAGACTATTCCCCCTCCACCCAATGCAACAGCATGCATACACCAAATGGACGGCAATGGTTCAAGGAGGCAGCTCACCACCAGCTTTTCAAGAATGAATAGGAATGCGCAATAAATAATGGGCCAGCCAACAACACTCATGCTCTCTGAATGATTAAAAGGTGATTTGTTGAAATGAAGCTGAATTATAGACTTTACTAATATTTGCGACCAATTTAATAAAAAGCAAATTTGCATCAGTTTTTAATTTGGTGCGTAGAAATCAATACAACCAAATGTTTGTGCTATTAATGTTGTGAATATGTCTGGGCTGTATCCTATTGTCCCAGCCTATGTGTGTGTTTTCAGGGCATGGGGCAGAGGTGGCTTGTAAAATATGTCATAATGGTAGCCCACCACCTTCTTGTCCACCCCTAAATACTAGGAATGGGAAAGGCATCCATTAATCTTCTCGCCCTTCGGCCTATTGAGACCCTTGCATGGTAAGTTATTGCCCATGTAAGACCCATAATCCACTTCTACTGCCATAATACCATGAAAGATGGATAAGAGTGAGATTGCCATTTTTTGTCCTTTTTTTTGGGAGCTTAACAGGCAACGGCTAAAGAAATGCACACACTACATATCCCCAACGCTCCACACCAAATTTTTGAATATTTGGGCTTCCCTGCTAAAACCTGCTCCCTTAGCCAATACTTCTTATCAGCCCCACCTCATCTCCATGGCACCTGATCCTTCCCTGCCGGAAATGTGGAACTTACCTTGGTTCGATGCCCATCTTCAAGCTTTGTGGGCCTACTTGCAGTCTTAGTGGGTCTTGAATAGAGGAAGCCCAACCCTTGGTTGTAGAATCCCTACACTGTGGAAGTAGCCATTTGGCCCATCGAGTCAACACTGACCCTCCGAAGAGCGTCATGCTGCCACTTGTAATACCCACTTGGCAGTGAACTCTGGAAGCATAGACTTGAACTGCAGGCACATCAGCAACTGACACTGATAGGCTGCATGAGAGACACTTTCAATGCACAGACAGGCACCCAGCTCAGAGATTGGATCAGGCTGCATTTTAGCCCTCACTCACTTAGCACCTACCTGTACAATCATAGCCTACATTCCCTCTAATTTTCCTGTTGCTGCACGGACTTCCGAGGATTATAACCGGCAGTGGCTTCTTGATCCAAATGTCAATCCGTTGGTCGATGTGTACAAAATCTCCAAGTGGCTGAGCAGCTGCATAGTTTCGGGGGATCTTGCCCATGCCATCTCTGCCTTGCCTTGCTGTGTCAATTCGCGCAGTCACAAAAGCAAGCAGCCTGCTCTGCTGCTAGGCAGTTCTCAGCCAAGGGGGCTGCACATCTTACTGTATGGCACTTGTGCTAGATCAATGTCAGACCTGCATCATGTATCAGCAGGTTATGTAACAAACACAATGCATGTGCAGCAAGTAGACAGCCATGTCTCAAACTCTTGGGGGACTAGTCCTTACTGAAGCTCATGGAGGCAACTGATAGTCAGGAGGTCCTGGTCCATTAAGCCAAGCACAGGCACTGATGCCAGTCCAGGGGATTGGCCATGCTTAGGCATCTGGTCAGTGTTTTATTGGTCAGGGGTTGTATCTCTGCAGTCTAGGGAAAGGGTAAATCCTTTGGCTTAATAACAGCATGTTCGTGGGTTGGGCCAACACGTCAAGGGGATATACATGCAGCAGTCAGAGTGCTGGGCACACATTGCCCGTGGATGTCTTGTCATGTCACTCGAGGGAGTGGGCCATGGTCAGTCTGTTGGACCTGTCCACAGAAACTGAAAGGAGGTGGGATGTGTGGCCTCTGTTGCAGGACTGAGTGTGGCAGGTTGGTCTTGGGGACTGGGGTTGCAGGCTCTGGGCCGGGGTGCAGTACCACTGTGCACAGGGGCAGGGACGTGGCAGCAAGATTTGCAAATGGGTGACATGGGAAAGCATGGCTGGGAGCAGTGTAATGGGGGTGGAGTTTGGGGGGGTGGGTGGTGGTGGTGCTGGGGATTTGGTCCACATTCAGGAGCACCCCATCTTCAAGTGGGTAGGCAGTGTATAACCACACCAGGCATAATCATGCTATGCTATGCTGTGTGGGAAAGGTAGGTAGATGTAGACAGGTTGGGTGGGAACTTGGTGAAGTGTGAAGCCTGTGGGAATGGGCTACCACAAAGATGTGGATGTTTGGGGCTCAGGCTGAGATTGACAGTCACTGGCTTAGGATCATTCCCTGTTGTCTTCCATCGTGCTGGATATCGAAAGTGCACAATGGGGAAGAAAATGGCTGCGAGTGAGTCCACACTGAGTGGACGAGGTAGGTGATTCGACCTGTGAAGGAGGGGCTGTAGTAACAATTGATTATCAGGCTTCTAAAGGGAAAGAACATTGGCCACAGGCACCTACTCCCTGGCCATCCTAAGCATTGATCCTTTATGCTGAACTGCTCTGGCACTGCCACTGCTGGACAACTCTTTTGCAACTACACCTTTGTGCACAAAGGGAGCCAAACATTAAGGCTTCTAGATGGTGCAATAGGCTCTTATTGTAGACCTCCATCCTTGGAGCCTCATTTGTGGCCATGAAGTGCCACCAGTTGGTGTTACAACATGTGTAGTGCCTACACACAGATACTCCCAAACACATGTCAGTTAATATCAGGAACATTTATGGAGAAACAGATAGTGACATGCAAACCTTTTCTGCCTGTGCTACAAAATGTTCTTGATAGGTTTTCCTTTTTCTTTTTCATTTTTTTTTGAGCACTTATGGAATGTGGGCATCGCTGGCTGGGCCAGCATATATTGCCCATCCCAAGATGCCCTTGAGAAGGTGCCCTCTGAAACTGCTGCGTCCATATGCTGCAGGTAGACCCATAATGCCACTAGGGAAGGATTCCAGGATTTTGACCCAGTGACACCGGAAGAACGGGGATATACTATCAAGTCAGGATGGTGAGTGGCTTGTAGGGGGACTGCAGGAGGCGGTGTCCCCATGTTTCTGCTGCCCCTGCCCTTTAAGATGGCAATGGTCATTGGTTTGGAAGGTGCTGTCTAAGGATTCTTGGTGAATTTCTTCAATGCATCTTGCAGATAGTACACACTGCTGCTACTGTGCATCAGTGGTGGAGGGAATGGTTATTTGTGGATGTGGTACCAATCAAACGGGCTGCATTGTTCCTGGATGGTGTCAAACTTCTTGAGTGTTGATGGAGCTGAGAGTATTCCATCACACATGTAGTTAAAGACATGCATGCATTGATATTCACAAACACAGCCCTATTTTATATTTCACTACCCATTGGTATATTTGAATTTACATCACTATGTTGGTAAATAACTATATTTTCTTTGAAATGAATGGCCACACTCAGCAAGTTGTTGCTGCGAATGACTTTGTTCTTTCAATGCAAAGTTGCTACTTTAGTGCTTGTGAATAGTGTTTTGCTGGATAAATAATACGTTTTAATGATGGACTGAGGTAAGTATCTTTACTGTGAAACTTGTTGACATGTACACAGGGCTCAATCTGCTTTATGGCACAAATAGGGACAGATGAGTAGCAGCTTTGAGCCAGTAGCATACTTCTTAAGGCAAATCGGTAACTAGATTGTGAAGGTAACATTTAAAGCTGAAGTAAATTGAACTGAAGTAAAACCAGGGCAAAAATAATTACACCAGTTCATCTTAGTATTATCCATTTTCCTCGGCAATGCTCCTTTAGGAGAGCCAGACAAGGAAAGCATGTCTTGTTAATCTTAAGAATAAAAGAGAACATGTTTGAACTTACCAATTCCTTCCGGAGCCAGCTTAGCGCTTCATCTATATTCTCAAAGCCACTAAATTTTCCTGAAGTCAAGTTGCCATCATTGACAGAACTCCCACTGAGCTGCTTTTGTGTTCTTATGAAAATACTGGGCTCCTCACTGGGTTTCTTTGTCATTACCAGCCCTTGGTCCTCTGGCTTTGAGCTTTTCCAGTCTTTCCCTTCAAGTTTGGCTTTCCACTCTAAATAGGAAGGTCTTCTGGTTTCAAGCCTCAGTTTTTGAGTGAGTGCTTTCAGACTCCTCAGATGGTCATCATTCTGACTCTCTGGGTTGTCCTGTCCATCTTCGAAAAGCTTTGCTTCAAATTTTGGCACAGACTGTGTAGCCATTGTGTCTCTGTTAAACGGTAGCTGTTTTCTGTAAGAGAGAACAGATTCTCCGAAATCCTGTTCTGATGAGGTGTCTTTAGAAAGTTTTCAAACTCCCAGTAGTGAAATTTCTTTTCATTTAATGTACTATTCCTTGAGGAAACAAGATTTAATTAAAAGTTTGCTTTAGAGAAATTATTAATGCTTTGTGTTTTAATGGCATTTCTTTATAGTGCAACATTTTACTCACAATACAGCATGAAGTAAAATAACTAGATTTGAAGAAGAGTTACTGGATTCACTGTTAACTCTACTTTCTCTCCACAATGTTGCCAGACTGCTGAGTTTCTCCACTTTCTGTTTTAGTTTCAGATCTCTAGCATTTGCAGTTCTTTGTCTTATTTATGAACTAAAATAACCTGCTTTTACAGTGATACCTTTATATTTTTGCCAATTTTCTATAAATATAGATTCTAAAAGTTCTGATTAAAATCTTGATATCAATAGAAGCAGCACAAAAGGAAACTGAAACTATACAAAAGACAAAGCTTTAACTTCTCCTGGCTGTGTGCTTCTCAAAACAGCACAATTCTATGTGACCAATGCAATAGCTGGTTGATTGCTCAACGTAATAATGAACTCTAAAATGATAGTAAGAATTCAGATATCATCGAATGATAGACTACTATATTTAGTGTAAATACACGTTGTTATCAAATTCAAAGTCCTTTCTTACCTTCTTTGGTTGCCGATGTTGCAATAATACCAAATCTAGGCTACACAATTCACAAATATAAAGAAATTTGTTATGAGATACAGCATTTCTGCTGGGAAGTACTAGTGCAGTTACAGCAAAGACAAAAAATCACCGCAGACAGTGATGAACATCATGAATCTACTTGTGGGCTCTCCCATTCAGCCACTGCAAATTTGACAGGGGATGGCTGGAAACCCTATTTACAGCTCTAACTTCGTTTTATGCCTAAGCTGCTACAGCTGATTGGGAGAACTCTACAATCCAGTGAAGGATTGCTGGATGCTGGGAAATGTTTTTATAACTGTCAAGGACTTCCACCTACATTGCACCAACTGCAAATGAAAACTGCTGACAAAAAGTGGAAAATGAAGAGTGGGGTTCACAGCAACTAAAAATGACTGTGATAAACTATCTGTTGCAAAACAGTTGACATGTATTGCTTTACGCTTTGTGTATATTGCTCTCAGCTTATGTGATTGAGACAAAGTGGAAAATAAAGAGATGCCTGTGCCCACCCGGCCACCAGTGCATTGATAGTCATCTTGATGCTGAATCTCCAGCTTCACCAAATGTAAGACAACCAGCCACACAGAATGAGATGTAAGTGATACCCTGCTTCTGAGGGGCAGTTCTGTCCTTTGTTAATTGCCACCTTAATTGTCAACAGCATGATTCAGAGGTCAGCGATTTTCAACAGACAGCTGCTACCTGTCATTTGAAAAGTAAATGATTGACAGAGAAAATCCAGTGGGTATTTTGTAAACTCAATTTTGCAGATTCAATTTTCAGACAATCATTGAAATAGGTTTTAACTGTCTTGCTTAACGCAGGTGTGCAGCTGCCTGAATAGGTAAAATAGGGTACTCTGCTGGATGTCAGAAACTGAGTGTGATTTTAAATATACAAGTGAGCACAGAATGCAATACTGGTCATTGAGTGGTCCACCAGCAACTCTTACAAGTTTTTAAAATCATTTATGGAACATTGGCATGGCTGGCCAGCATTTATTCCCCATACCTAATTGCCCTTGCAAAGGTGGTGGTGAGCTGTCTTGTCGAAGCACTGCAGTCCATGTGCTGTAGGGAGACCCACAGTGCCCTTAGAGAAGGGATTCCAGGATCTTGACTCAGTAACAGTGAAGGAACGGTGATACATTTCTGAGACAGGATGGTGAGTGGCTTGGAGGGGAACTTGCAGCTAGTGGTGTTCCCATGTATCTGCTGCCCTTGTCCTACTTGGTGGAAGTGGTTGTGGTTTTGGAATGTGCCATCTAAGGATCTGTGGTGAATTTCTGCATTGCATCTTGAAGATGATGCACACTGCTGCTACCAAGTGTGGTGGATGGAATGGTTATTTGTGGATGTGGTGTCAATCAAATGGGCTGCTTTGTCCTAAATGGTGTCAAGTTTCTTGAGTGTTGTTGAAGTTGTACCCATCCAGGCAAGTGGGGAGTATTTCACCACACTCCTGTCTTGTGCCTTGTAGATGATGGACAGGCTTTGAGGAGTCAGAAAGTGAGTTATTTGACACGGTATTCCTAGCTTCTGATCTGCTCTTGTAATCACTGTATTTATGTGGTGAGTCCAATTGAGTTTCTAGTCAATGGTAATCCCCCATGCCATTGTTGTGGGGAATTCAGTGATGGTGACACCATTGAATGTCAATGGCTGGTGGTTAGATTGTCTCTTATTGTAGATGGTTATTGCCCGAGTAGAGTCATGGGGCAGTAATTGGCTGAGTTGGATTTGTCCGGATTTTTGTGTATAGGACATACCTGAGCAATTTTCTACTGGAACAGCTTGATCATGGGAACCATTAGGTTCTGGAGCACAAGTCGTCAATACTATTGCTGGAATGATGTCAGGGCCCACTGCCTTTGCAGAATCCACAGCCTCCAACCATTTCTTGATACTTTATGGAGTGAATTGACTTGGCTGAAAAACTGGCATCTGGGGATGTTGGGAACCATTGAAGGAGGCTTCATCCTTATCTTTTGCACTGATAGGTTGGGTTCTTCAATTAGTGAGGATGGAGATATTTTTGCAGCCGCCTCCTCAAGTAAAGTTGTTTAATTATCCACCACCATTCACGACTGGATGTGGCAAGACTGCAGGGCTTAGATCTGATCTGTTAGTTGTGCAATTGCTCAGTTTTGTATATGCTGTTTGGCACACATGTAGTCCTATTTGGTAGTTTCACCAAGCTCATACCTCATTTTTAGGTATGCCTGGTGTTGCTCATGGCATGCCCTCCTGAATTCTCCATTGGATCAGAGTTGATCCCTGGCTTGATAGTAATGGTTTAGTTGGGTCTAAGCTGGGCCATGAGGCTGCAGCTTGTGCTGGAGTATGATTCTGCTGCTGCTGATGCCCACAGCGTGTCACAGATGTCTAGTCTTGAGTTGCTAGATCTGATCAAAGTCTGTCCCATTTAGCACAGTGACAATGCCACACAACATAATGGAGGTTATTCTCAATGTGAAGACGGGTTTTTTTCTGCACAATGACTGTGCGATGGTCACGCTTACCAATACTGCCATGGACAAATGCATCTGTAGCCGGCAGGTTGGTGAGGATGAGGTCAAGTATGTCTTTCCCACTTGTTTGTTCCCTCACCACACGCTGGAAGCCCAGTCTAGCAGCTATATCCTTTATGTCCCAACCAACTTGGTCAGTTGTGCTGCTGCTGAACTACTGTTGGTGTTGGACATTGAAATCCCCCACCCAGAGTACATTTTGCTCAACATGGAAGAGTACTGATTCTTCAGCCGAGGGAGGAGGTGCATGGTAATCAGCAGGAGGTTTCCTTGTCCATATCTGACCTAATGACATGAGACTTCATGGGGTTTGGAGTCAATGTTTAGGACAGACAGGGCAACTCCCTCCGACCTGGACGGAATCTCTACTAGGTCTCTCCCGCCAGTGGGACAGGACATATCCAGGGATTGTGATGGTGGTGTCTGGGACATAGTCATACTCATGGAATCCTATCTTACAGACCATGTCAGGCCGTTGCTTGACTAGTCTGTGAGACCACTCTCCCAATTTTGGCACCAGCTCCCAGATGTTAGTAAGGAGGATTTTGCAAGGTCAACAGGGCTGTTTCTGTTGTTGTCACTTCCGGTGCCTTGGTTGGTGTCAGGTGGTCATCTGTTTTCATTTCTTTGCTGACATTTCATAGCTATTAATACAACTGAGTGGTTTGCTTGGCCATTTCAGAGGGCAGGTGAGAGTCACATGTAGGCCAAACCAGGTGAGGATGGCAGATTTCATTCCCTGATGGACACTAGTGAGCTTGATGGCTTTTTCCTAATGATTGGCAATGGTTTTATGGTCATCAATAGATTCTTAATAGCAGATTTTTTTAAAAAAATGAATTTGAATTTCACCATCTGTCGTGGCAGGATTCGAACTTAGGTCCCCCAGTACGCTAGCTAAGGTTTTGGATTAACAGTCTAGCAATAACACAACTAGGCCATTGCCTCCCCTTACAAGTATTGCTGAAGACTGTTCTAGACAGGGAAAGATTCTGGGCTGTATTTTACCAGAAATCAGCTGATTGTCAATTTTGGTGAGTTTCATAGAGGGTTTCTCTCTGTGAGTCCTAGCAATTTTCTCACACGATCTTCCCAAGCATTCCTCATCACCTATGCGTGCCTCTGTGGCATCACACTCATCATAGGCCATAGGCGGCATCTCCCAGGATTCCTGACATAAGTGCCATCCTTAAGTTCCAAAGCGGTACAAGCGCTAGTTTGGCTGTCCGCAGCTGTCCTGCATGATTCCTGTCAATTCTCTCAGATATGTGGGACAGAAGGAAATTGACAACCTGCTTTGCCACAAAAACCTGGAGATCTTGATGGGCAGTAGATACGTGGTCACCGTCCATGGAGAATGCTCTGAGATGTTGGTGCTTTGTATCCAAATTGGAAACCTGGAGAGGCGAGCAGCAAGCTGCAGTCACCAGGTTATCATTCTGACTTTCATGTCGGGAATTGTCGCCGTCTATTTGATGGGTAGGAGAATAGAAGACTGCATAATAATGAGGATGTTAATGCATGCTCATAAACTTCTTACTATTTACTAGAGAGAATCTCACCTTGTCTCTTATTTGGAAAATGGGATTTATTGCTCGTGATGCCAAGGAGCACCTTTCTTGCCATTGCCCATGCTATGGCTGGGAAAATTCTACTCTCTGTTTTATTTTCAAGATTTATGCCTGAAACTGATTTACTATTATCTGAAAGTGGTAGGCATGCAGCAACAGAGTATCCCCATCATCCCTACAGCTTGCTCGTTAGTGTCCAGTGAGACCCAAACCTGAGAACTATCCTGATTGTGGCCTTAGGCGAGTATCATCCAGTTCAGGCCTATCTTTGGTCTAAGTTAACAAGCCCTTTTGATATCAGTGCTGCACATTTGCACATAGCCTGTCTGTACCCAATACCCCACCTCAACAAACTAGCCTCACACCCATTTCTCCATGTAAAGCTTTACATTAATTGATTGTCCTCCCACGAAAACTAGATCCAGATCCTTGAGGACAATCTGATCACCTTTCAAGTCTTCTCTCTTGTAATCTAGATATGCTAGTTCTTTATGGGCTTTTTTTTCCTGTTGATGATAACAAGAACAATTGTCTGGTTAGCAGGAACACTTCTGAGCTGCTGAATCAGTGCATTGAATATAGTTGTGGATTCAACTCCTGTGGCTGAGCTTTATAGAAACACAGAATGGTTACAGCACAGAAGGAAGCCACTGAGCCCATGATGGCCTTGCAAAGCAGTAGTCCACTTGGTGGAACTTCCCTTCCTTTTTTCTATTGCTTTGATGTTAAGAGGATGTTCCCTCTCATGGAGGGAATCTAGAACTAGGGGGCATGCCTCAAAATGAGGAGTGTCGCATTTAAGATAGAAATGAGGAGGTATTCCTTCTTTGAGCATCATGAGTGTTTGGAATTCTTCAGTGTGCTGTGGAGTCATTGAGCATGCTAAGGACTGAATTAATCAGACTTTGATTGAAAAAAGGGATCAAGTGTTTTGGGGGGCAGGCAGGAAAATGGAGTTAAGGCTACAATCACATCAGCCATGATCTTATTGAATGGTGGAGCAGGCTTGAAGAATCAAATAATCCATTCTTGCTCTTACTTCTTATGTTATTATATTTTGTATTAATCCATGTATCACCTCAATATTACTTGCATCATTTTGGTGTACTATTATGGGAGAAGAAACATGGAAGGTACAGTATTTGGATTAGTGAAACAATTTTTATTACTGCCTAATGTTCTATCACTGTTTTATGTTCCAGTTAAAAATTTATATCAACAGCGTTTGCAGTTCACACACTTGTGGTTAGAAAGTCCAATGTCATTTTATAATACAGAACATTCCAAAATCCTGAACTCACTTGACCCCTAGCATGTTTTTAAGAGAGCTTACAGTTTGATAAAATTCTTTAGCCAATTTGGTCTTCAAGAGGGCTCTGTTCAGGAACTAAACCTTTGCCAAGGAAAAGCTGTCGCTATCATGCCCTTGCAAATATTTGATGGAAATAACCCTTGCCAATGCATTTGGCATTCTGCAAAGGTGGTTCGATATTATTGCATCTAAAAGCAAACTTCTGAGCGTTTTGATGTCTACTATTCTGACAGTACACTCCTTACCTTGGTCACTATTTCTGTAAAGAAGAATTTCTAGATATGGATCCTAAATTTACTCACTTAACTTGAACCTGTAACCTCGTTTTTATCTTGCAAAGTAACTTAAAGCAGTTTCTTGATTTACTTATTCTGTTCACCTGTCAAATGGTCTTATTCTTTCCCTGCTGAAAATCCCAATATATTCCAACGTTTCCTCACAGCTCAGTCATTTGACACCAGAGATTAGTTTTGCAATTCTTTTCTGCACTGCCCCCCATGACTAAATATCGTTCTTGCTTGTCAATGAAGTTCTGAAGAAGGGTCATTTTCTACTTTCTCTCTGCAGATTCTGCCAGAACTACTGAGTTTTGCCAGAAATTTCTGTTTGTTCTTCTGATTTCTGCAGTTCTTTAGTTAGTTTTATTTATCATGACCATGATTGGATGAAATCACAAAACAGTATAATAGTACATATATCCACTTTCAGAAAACATTTTTGTGCAACAAATGAGCTTGCTTTGACAGTGGAAGCATGTATTAAAAATGGTAAGCCAAATAGAGATGAGCAGAGCAGACTTCAGTGAATAAAGATTAAAGAAAAGCTAGAAGGATAACGTTTCAAAACCAAAAGAACTGCGGATGCTGTAAATCAGGAACAAAAGCAAAGTTGCTGGAAAAGCTCAGCAGGTCTGGCAGCATCTGTGAAGGTAAAAAACAGAGTTAACTTTTCAGGCCCGATGACCTTTCCTCAGAATGGATAACTTTTCCATTTATACAATGCGGTACACTGGTATCTCATCTGTTTTACATTTATATAAATTTTTCAAATATCAGCACAAACAGGAACGATATTAAAGTTATCGTTTTGGGTACGGCGACCCTTCCTCAGAACTCACCGAGTTCTGGGTCACTGGACCCTAAACATTAACTCTTTTTTTTTCCCTTCACAGATGCTGCTAGACCTGCTGAGCTTTTCCAGCAACTTTGATTTTGTTCCTGATTTATAGCATCCGCAGCTCTTTTGGTTTTTAATTAGAATGATATTAAAGTTTGCAAGTGATACTAAGCTGAGGGCATGATAAAGAATGCATAAAAACACAGGATACTTAAATAGATTCATTTGTTGGACAGATGGATGGCAGATGCAGTTCAATACAGAGAACTGTGATATGGCAGTGGCATATTACAGTTCATTCAGGGAGTGCTGTGGCAACGTGCATGATGGAGTGTCCAAGATTCTTTCTATCAGATGGCTGACCAGGGATCTTTCCAGCTCCTGCTGCCTTCCATTGGCATGTGTCGGAAGGATTTGCAGGTTAACATTCAACCTGTTTAGATGCATTATAGACACACCTCCTTGGCCATCAAATAATGGATGGGATCTGAACATGGAGTTTCTGGTTCAGAGGCAGGAATGCTGACCAGTGCTCCATAAGACCACCACACAAAGCTATAGTGTAGTACATATGAAAACAACAGTAAAAGGATGAAGATTCCAAATAGTCAGATTCTTATTAAAATGATGGAATGTATAGACTTCGGGTCATAGAAAATGCATAGACTTTTGTTACAGTGGATGTGCACAAGGAAACAAATTGGCTTATGTTTAAAGTTATATTGAATATAATGGAAAAGAAGACTTCTGAATTATACAAAACATTGGGCGGTCCACTTTTGATGTGTTCTGTACGTTCTTAGCACTCTATTATAGGAATGATGTCAGAGCCATGGAAAACGTACCGCAAATAATTGATCAAAATGCCATAAATGAGAGACTGTAGCTCTGAAAACATTCTGAGAGGATAAGGAAAAGATCTGAGATTTGATAGCAAAGTGAGATCTGAAAAATCCTGTCAGTTCTGACATTTACCAGTTATAGTCAGATGGAAATGTACAGAAGGTCTATAAATGTGGGCACACAAATTCTGACCTATGTAGTCAATTTTTACAAGGTCTTGTTTTGGCAAAAAAATTCCATCTGTCAAAACATGGTCATCAGTGTCAATAGCAACTAGCCAAGAGGAGGATGGTTTTACTAGCTGGGAATTTCCTAGCCAGGTTGTGATCTGCTTGGTGTGTTGTCAGGTAAAAGGAAGTGTCATGCTCTCTTCAGTAGCAGAAGTAGGGCCCACCCAGTGATCTGGGCCTGGGTCATTACCCAAGCTTTGCAGACAGAACACTTCAGAGAACAGTGGAAATGATGGCTCAAGCAATAAACAGCTGGGACCTGTAATGCTGGAATTCTTTCAAGAAGCAAGTTTCTACTACAATGACCTTTATGTCATTACTGAGCCAGCCAAGATCCATCCAAACTGGCACTGTTAATTTCCAGGAACATTTAAAATAGAGTATCAAATCCTGACCCAGAGACAGCATAAGAAACTTCTTGCAGTAGATCCCAGTAGGAGCAATAGTACTTGGACTTCCAGTGTCATACTTATCAACAGAAAATGAAGAGAAATTTAGAGGAGTTTTTATTACAGTGAGAGATAATTATTAGAAGACAGAAGTGGAAATTTAACTTGTTGAACCAGGCAGGGACTGATCATGACACACGGTGGTCAGGGAAGAACCTGGCACTGTGAGGCAGCAGTGCTAACTGCTGAGCCACCATGCCACCCATCTGCTGGACTGCCTATTAAAACCATTAGAATCCCTACAGTGTGGAAACAGGCCCTTCAGCCCAACAAGTCCACACCAACCCTTGGAGCATCCCACCCAGACCCATCCCCCTATAACCCACACACCCCTGAACACTATGGGCAATTTAGCATGGCCAATCCACCTAGCCTGCACATCTTTGGACTGTGGGAGGAAACCAGAGCACCCAGAGGAAACCCACACAGACATGGGGAGAATATGCAAACTCCACACAGTCACCTGAGGCTGGAATTGAACCTGGGTCCCTGGCACTGTGAGGCTGTAGTGCTAACCACTGAGCCACCATGCCGCCCTATTGGAGGTCTTAATGCCTCATGAGCATTTATGAATGAAGTTTCTGTCTGTTTCTGACTGGAACTGCCTGAAGTTTGCCTGAAAATTGTGGACATGAAAGTGTTGACTACCACTAGTCACTGGAAATATTGTGAATGGAGGGAAGGATAGTGATAGTCTTTAAGAGGACAGAGAAAGCCTGGTGAACTTGGCAGAAACTCAGCAGATTAAGTTTAAACATAATGAATAAAGTTTTCAAGAAGATCTGTCGCTCGGGTTGTGGATGAGGTTGTAGACATGCTTGCTGAGCCGGTGGGTTTGGTTGCAAACGTTTCGTCACCCTGCTAGGTAACATCATTACTGTGCCTCCGATGAAGTGTCAATGTTCCGTCCTGCTTGTTATTTATATGCCTCAGTTTGTTTGGGTGTTTGGTACCACTTCCAGTTCTGTTTCTCAGTGGTTTGTATACAGGGTCTAATTCAATGTGTTTGTTGATGGAGTTCCGGTTAGAATACCAGGCCTCCAGGAATTCCCTGGCATGTCTCTGTTTGTCTTGTACAATTATGGAAGTGTTGTCCCAGTCAAATTTGTGTTCCTTGTTGTCCGTGTGTTGTGAGACAAGTGAGAGTTGGCTGTGCCTCTTGGTAGCTAGTTGGTGTTCGTGTATCCTTATTGTCAATTTTCTTCTGGTTTGACCTACATAGCGTATCTCACAGTCCTTGCATGGTATTTTGTATATTACACCGCTTTTGCCGGTTTTGGGTATGGGATCATTTGTGTTTGTCAGTAGCTGTTGTAGGGTGGGTGTAGGTTTGTGGGCTACTCTGATACCTAGGGTTCTGAGTAGTCTTATGGTCATCTCTGAAACGTCCTTGATGTACAGTAGGGTGATTAGTGAGTCTGGTCATGTAGTGTCTTCCTGTTGTCATCTGTTGTCGGCAGTTAAGGGTCAACCATGTTGCTGTGGGTCTGACATCACATGTAGGCCAGACCAGGTGAGGATGGCAGTTTCCTTCCCTAAAGGACATTAGCGAACCAGATGGGTTTTTCTGACAATTAGCAACAGATTCATGGTCATCATTAGATTCTTAATTCCAAATATTTTATTGAATTCAAATTCCACCATCTGCCGTGGCAGGATTTTAATCTGGGGTCCCCAGAACATTATCTGGGTCTCTGGATTAACAGTCCAGAGATAATCGCACTAGCCAAACAGAGACATGGCAGGGAATTCCTGCAGGCCTGGTATTCCAACGAGAACACCATCAACAAACACATTGAATTAGACCCTGTATACAAACCACTGAGAAACTGAACCGGAAGTGGTACCAAGCACCCGAACAAACTGAGGCTATAAATAACACGCGGGACAGAACACTGATGGTTCACCAGAGGCACACTAACTATGTTACCTAGCAGGGTGACGAAACGTTTGCAACCAAACCCACTGGCTTGGCGAGCATGTCTTAACATAGTGAAATTTGAAATGACACATCTTAATAGAAAGAATAAGAAAAAACAATACAAAATAAGAGACAGAATTCAGTGGATACTGAAACAGCAACACCTTTTGCTATGATGTTTTTAAGATGACTGGATAGATTGAAAAGTGGTTAAAAGGCACACAGGATCCTGGGCTTTATAAATTGGCAGATAGAGTATAAAAATTATGAGATAACAAGGTGTAGAGCTGGATGAACACAGCAGGCCAAGCAGCATCAGAGGA
>JAHRHZ010000072.1:18922897-18956397 GCA_024137785.1 Ginglymostoma cirratum | reverse complement strand
GTCAAGTTTTCCTGCTCCTATGATGCTGCTTGACCTGCTGTGTTCATCCAGCCCCATGCTTGTTATCTCAGCCTCTGATACCAACACTGTTTCATTGCTCTCATTTTCACAATGCATTCATGCTCACATGCAACGTATGAATTACCATGTTAAAAAGCTGCAATTTTTCATACCAGTCCTGCTAAAATGAAGATATCTGATATGGTGCATAGTTTGTATGGATCCTTTCATGGAATCCGAGAAGGAGCAGTGGTCATATGCTCTACATCACCTTCTATTGGATGTTTAAGGTACTGTGGGAGATTAAAACCATAAATGTGAACAGGCAAAGTACAAATGCTGAGGTTATCATTACTCAAATGACCATTTTGCACTGACTGCTGATATCAAGTGAACACAAGTGAATCTTGTATGTCATGTGGGAGTAGTCTGATATTTAATTCTGTCACAACGTAGCTGTGACTCCCATATTTTTGATGGCCAACCATGTTGAGATTCATTCAGCACAACCAATTCTGCAAGTGTCAGTTACAAATTGGCCAGTGAATCATCTTTGACTCTCCCTCATGTTCTGTGCTCTCTTCTACAAGGAGAAGAGGAGGATCCGATGACATGGCATGTTGTTAAGCAGAAGGAGAGCATTTGTTGAAGGTGACTGTCACAGGGGGGCACAAGATTGCACGAAAATCAGAGTGAATGTCAGTAGTCAATGAACAAATCGCAGTCTAATGAAGCACAAAAGGATGAAGTAGGCAAAGTCAGGTTGCTGGGGGGAATGCACATACCTGAATGTGCCATTGTACTCACCTTCAGTCAATTTGTTTCAGCACTTTAACCATCAGTACAGCACCAAATTCCTGCTACCGACTTCATCCATCATGCCTTTTTGGTTTAACTAGCAGTCTTCTTCTGTAAGAAACATTATCCCTTAAAGGCCCCTAATAGCTTTCAGCATCGAATTCAGGGGAACTACTTAAGTCTTTAAGCATTGTTCACTCTATTCTGTCACTTTCTTCCATCTATTCAACTTCAGAATCCATAAAATTTCACATTTAGTTTCCCTTGAAATTCTACAGTTGAAATCAACTTTTGTGGGTCATCCTAACCCACTTAACCAAGTTGCAAAATCAAGAAAAAAAAGTGGCAATGCCATGACTGGCTTTAAAAGGCACTGACAGATGTATTACACTTCTGGGTTTACTGTTATTTAGTCAACATCCTGCTCTCAGTACACTGTAAATTAAAATCCATCCCAATCCCAATCTACCTCACAGTGTCCAAGAGAATGATTTTCTCCTTTTGATTCAGATGTCTGCAAAGTACTTGGAGGGAAATGTTCTCCTTCTCTCTGTCAATCTTATTCTCATGCAAGCGAACAATTTGTACCTTGATGGCTGACTCTGTGTTAAACAGTACCTGGTGTGAGTTAGGAGGCCCACAGTGGCATGGCAGCCTCTGTCGCACTCCCTGCAGATGACCACAATCAACTCTTCTACTCCTTGAATGAGAACAATTTTCTATTGCCATTAAGAAAATGGAAACAAAAACTTCATACTTATCATATGGAGGGTGATGATAAATAAACAATATTATTCATTACTCCTAGTCCACAAGTAACTACTGTAATTACCAGAAAATCACCTCGCCACCTACTCCTGATAATGAAAGTTATTTGATTCATCTGGAAAGACAAACAGTGATTGCCCTTGATATGAAAGCAGTTTTGCATGGAGAGTGACATCAAGAACCCTGGCTAAACTGAAGTTAACTGGACTTCAATGATTGCAATCATACCCAATGTTGTTATTGAAGGTCAATCAGGTTCAGTCCCAGGGGATCATTCCAGGAGTTCTTCAGGGAATTCTCTATGTTCCATAATCTTCAGCTGCTAAATAAATGAGCTTTTTTTACATCAAAAAAGTCAGAAATAGACATGTCCTCTGATCATTGTACAGTGTTCAATATTATTTGCAATTTCTCAGATAATGAAGTACTCTATAGCCATATGCAGAAAGACCTGAACAACATTCAGGCCTGAGCTGATAAGTGGTAAGTAACAATTGCAAGATACAATTGCACCAGACAATGACCATATTCAACAACAGAGTCAAACCATCTTTCCTTGACATTCACCAGCATTATCATTACTAAAATACCCTTCTTCAACTTCCTTAGGGCTTGGCAACGACCAGAAAGTGAACTAGAGCAGCCATATAAATCCTGTGGCTACTGGAGTAGGTCAGATCCCAGGAATTCTGCGTTCGTTACTCATTTTCTGATTCTCCAAAGTTGGTTCACCACCAAGGCACAGTCAGGAAAACAATGGAATACTCTCTATTTGCCTGGATGTATGCAGCTCCATTGGTATTCAAGGAGCTTAACATCAATTCCATCCCTTAACAAATCTTGATGACGCATTGCTAATCTTTGATAACACACTGCCAATTTATATTCAGTGATAAATGTATAATATCTGAAAGAATAAGACAAAACTGTAAAATGTGCAAAATATCCAAAGCAAATTACAATTTCCTCCAGTGCCACCAAATTTACATATTTGGAATAATAAAACTAAAAATTATCATCACAACACAGAATAACACAGTAATCTGCATAAAATGTACCATAATTTGTAGCCAACATAAACTGTCCTGACCTCTCTTCTGACCTTTAACAACTTCCATGCACTTAATTTGTTTAACAAAAATAAATGTTACTGCTGTTGTGATGTGAAGTGTCTGATTTATAGGCATCTTAATACATTTGTTTTAGGGTGCGAGTTTCAAACAAGTGACATGAGGGTTCAGTCTGTGCCTATGGACGGTTTATTGATTAGCTTGTAAGCATTTCTATACACAAGGTGATTTCTTTTAAAACTGAGTACGACAAAGACCTCTTGGAGACTTCTTTTTTTCATTGGGTGAGTTTTATGAATGAACAGAATAAACAATTGTACATTAGGCTTCAAGTTGAAAGATCCAAATAAATTTCTTAGCTTAGAACAAACACTTAGCTTGGTAAGAGATAGTAAGAACTGCCGATGCTGAAGTTAGAGGTGGGAGGAATGGATAGGTGGGAGAGAAAACAGACAAGTTGTGTCAGGTCAAGGAGGTGGGGATGAGGAGGAGAGTTGGTCATGGGATGAGCCAGGGCTGGGGAGATTTTGAAAGAAGTAAAGCCTACATTGAGACCATTGGGTTGTAGGCTCCCATGGTGGAATGAGAGATGCTGGTCCTCCAGTTTCCGGGAGACATCATTGTGACACTGGAGGAGGCCCAGGATGGACGTGTCATCTAGCGAGTGGGAGGGGGAGTTGAAGTGGTTCGTGACTGAAAGGTGTTGTCATCTGTTGCGAACAGAGAACAGGTGCACTACAAAGCGGTCTCCAAGCCTCCGCTTGGTTTCACCGATGTAGAGGAGGCCACATCGGGAGCAACGGATGCAGTAAACCACATTAGCGGATGTGCAGGTGAGCATCTGTCTGATGTGGAAGGTTTTTTTTGGTTCCTTGGATGGAGGTGAGGGGGGAGTTGTAGGATCAGGTGTAGCACTTGCTCCTCCCACCTCACTGACCAATCCCCACCACTGCCTACCTGCACTCACCTATCACCATCCCACCTACCTTCACCAGCCCCAGCCCTCATCTGTATTTATTTCAGAGCTCCCTTCCCCCTCCCCCATTTCTGAAGAAGGGCCCTGACCCGAAACGTCAGCTTTCCTGCTCCTCTGATGCTGCCTGACCTGCTGTGTTCCTCCAGCACCATGCTACGTTAACGCAACGTGGAAAAATGTCTTTAGTTTCTGTTTGTAAAATGTCTAGGCTAAAACTAGATGTGCAAGACAGTTTCTCTTGAGGACAGGGGATAGTTTAAACTCTTAAGAAATAAAGGAGTTTGTGTAAGGAGTTTACTTTGAAAGTTTCAGGCCACAGGCATTTCATTAAAACATCACCTGTTATTTGAATTTGAGAACGTCTAAGCACAGTTGCATGTAAACTCAAGGAAAAAGTTATTGGTTTCTCAAGAAAGAGAATTAAAGACACAGTTAAGTTAAGCACTATTGATATGACAGAGAAGGGAATTCTCTGGTAAGAATACTGTAAAATGGAATTAATGGAACTGCATTATTGTACAAAATCTTAAAACTTATATGTGAATAGATTGGTTTATCCAATTTTATTCATTTCTTTTGGGAATAAACTTCTGTTTTACAGTTAAAGTGAAATCTGCAGCATTGCATGTTTGTGTGTCAGTGAACAAACACCTCATTAAAACCCAAAAAGGAAATGATCTATCAAGTCAATTTTAGTCTGGGATCAAATTTGTTCAGTAATGACATTAAGCATAATATTTATCATTTAAAGAGTAAAGTTTAATAGCAAATTTCACACATTCAGAAAGTTATATTATATGTTCAAAATATTGACACAATAATGTATAATTCAAAGGTGTTTTATATACGTACTGTTTATGACAGCGTGCGCAAGAGTACTCATGAAAGAGAGTGCTCGCGAGAGAGAGTGTGCGCACGAAAGAGAGAACGAAGAAAAAGTTGGTAGTCATTGAACCTGAGGGTCTCAGGTGAGGAGCGAGGTTGAGAAGGATAGTTGTTCATGATAACATCAGCCAGTGCAGGAATTGAACCCACATTGGTAGTGTCACTCTACACTACAAACTAGCCGAACAACCGACTGAGCTAACTAATTAACTAACCCCTTCCATGTTTTAGTAAGAACTAATCTGATTTTATTTAGCCATACAGATTCTATTACTCAGCAGTTTTACTGTATTGCAAAAATATTACATATATAACATACACATCCTATATTTAGAGTTATCACTTTGACATTTCAAATGACATATCATAATCATGTTATGGACCAGACCAAACCCCCTCAAAATATATTAAGAAGATAGCCTAGACACTAACTTTTTCTTATTTTAAAGGTAAATGTAAAGTGTTGCATTCCAGATGTAATTCGATTGGTCAAACTACCAGATTTAAAGCAAAACACATTTTATTCTGGTATAGATAACATACAACAAAAGAACAACGGAACTGGAATAACTTAGCTCTACTAGAAAATGTAACAGATAATAGATACAGTAATTATTACTAACTAACTGTTTGAATATTGTAATATCACATAAACACATCCTTGGTAACAGGCAAATTCAGAAAACAGATCGCTTCACATGCAACTCCTACAGCAGGAAAAGAAGCCCCAGCTTTTGGCTGTAACTGAGAGGGGGACAAAGTACCTTCCACTTCTTCAAGACCCTGACAGCAACTGACAAAAGCTCAAACTAACAGTCCTAGTTCTCTGGGAGCTTGACCACACCCATTCTATTGTTTCAAACTTTAAAAAAAACCCAAGGCCACACAAGCTGTTTACTCTAGTAGCTATAGTAGGCTGCTTGGTGCCTCTGCCTTAAAACTTCTATTCAAGAAAAATACCCAAGACAAAATACATCTCTTAAAGCTACAGTATCGTCACTACCACAACAATGCACCATAGAAGACCTGGCTGGACCACTAGAAAAATGAGCCCTACTAACACGTTGGATTATTCAACCATAATGATAATGTGACATGACAGGGAAGAAAACACAGTTAAAAATCTTAATAGTGGAATTTAAACTGAGTGCTAACAACATAGTATACAAATCAAAATGAACATTTTTCCATACTTAAGCTATCCAGTTTTATGAAAAAATAAGAATTCAAATGTCAATTAAATTGGCGATTCTGCTTCTTCACCCAAGTTACATAGTCTGAATCAGAGTTTAAAGTGTCAAGCATACAGCATGATAGTACAATGATGCATTCACAATATAAACTTATCATGCTGTATACTTAACACTTCCAACATGAACCTTGACACAGAAGGCTGCATTGTTACTTTCCCCTGAAGGTAGTTAATAACCTTCTCTGAAGAGCATCTTTCATAATTTCTTTTTCTGTGAATAATAACATGCTGACTCAGTGGCAGTGCTCACAAGGTTGAAATATTTATTGTCCATTTCAGGATTTGAGCACATAGACTAAGCAAACATTTCAGCACACATACATACTGGCCAGTCAGCACAAATGAGATGTTTCATCAAGATTCGATCTGACTGTTTAGGTAGACATCATCTGATAGACTTTCCTGAAAAGGGTTTCTCTTGACACCCTGACCAATTTGGCCCCAAAATTAGTATAGTCAAAACACATCACCTCAAATATTTCTTCAACTACAAATATATATTATAAACAATTAACTGCACAACCAACTACAAGGCTGTTGTTGAAAACGTGGTGAGTGACCAAATACTGTGGGTCAAGGATTATTTTCAAGTAGAATCATTTTCATTTTTTTGGAAAAAAGTTAATTTTAGTTCAGTGATTTCATATGCTTTTACTTCTTGATTTAAAAAACGACTATCATCTGCCACAAAGAGCTGACTTCAGCACTTGATTTTTTCAGGACACAGGATCAGTTAAAAACAAATCTCTTGTAACTGTGAGGAGTAATCAGATTAGTCAGCAAATCTGGGATGCATTGCTAGAAATGCTAGAATGTTTAAGAACTGAGAATTCTGGCAATGCACAGGAATCACCAGTCTGGGTAAATAAGGAGGTTTGTGGCAGGAAGACTAGTTGGCTACAACAGTACCCAAAATTCCAAACGACAATGATTGAAATGAAGGGTGATCATCCAGTATTTTGGTGACCTGCTGTAACCTGGGAACAGCCTAAAGAGGATATGTGTGTATAGCATAGGACAGTGAGTTCCAGGATATGGGCTAATCCTAAAGATGACTGTGACAAAATGCAAGAATTAATAAACTTGTACAGTGGGCAGAAAATGGCAAATTAATTTTAATATAGGTATATGTAATGTAGTGTATTTGGTAGTATGATTAAGGACACTATGTATTCCATGGAATATAGAAGTCTAAATGGAGCCAAGGAACAAAGGGATTTAGGGGTATGTATTTGAAAAAAACCCATTAAAATTAACAAGTCAGCAAAAGAATAAAAACACACAAACCAAAAACTAAGTCTTATTTCTGGAGGAATATATATTTTTAACTAGTCTTTCATAGGATATAAAAATGTTGCCAAGGTCAACACAAATTGAAACGCAAAGAAGTCAAATTAAACCTCTACAGAATCTGTTTCACATCACATTTACAGCAACATGTACAGTTCTGCTCACCTTATTACAAAAAGAATGTACAGACACTGGAGAAGAAAGTGCAAAAAAATGTACAAGTAACTGAGAGGTTACCAATTCAGAGAAAAATGTAAAAGGCATTTGCACATACAGAGAAAGTGCTCAGGTGTTCAAAACATGAGGACATAAAATACAAGACAGTTATTAATGGATCTAATAAAAAAGTTAGAAAACCACCTTTATATATCCAAAGTACGGTTGAGATGTGTATTTCATTACGACATGGAGTGGTTGAGACAAAATGTATAGGATATCAGGAAGAAAAGAACTGTTTTTAGAGGAACTGGGGTGGAAGGAGGCTTATGTGGAGAACAAATACAAGCGTTTACCAGTTGGTTTGTTTCCTTTCTGCAAATACCATCCAATCCCAGAAAAGTGTATTTATTCAATTGCTATTTTGTTCATTTACATTGGCCATAAATGTTGGCCACACCGTTGCTATGATATCATCACCTCTATAAGGTAGACTGCAAAAGCTTGTGGAGCAAGAGCTGGCATTACAATGAAAAGTAGCTGATAACACAGCTTCATTTTGTTTTAAGGTCATTGTTCCTGATTACCTCAAATGACTTGCAGGATTGGATATTCTCCACAATGTTCAGGTTTGCACAGGAAGGCTCTTGTGGTAATGTCTGTACCTCTGCGCCAGAGATGTGTAATAACATCCCTGAACATGATGTTTTTAAAAAAAAAATCAATGACACCAAACTCGGTGCTTTTGCCAATAGTGCTAACTAATCTAGACGGTATGGATAAGTGAGCTGAGAAGAAAAGCAATAAAATTGGAAAGAAGAAACATATACTTTGATGTGTTAATGTGCTTTGTGTGATAAAACAGAAGAGATTGAGGTGGGTGAAATATTAAAGGCACTGGTGTAGCGGTTGCAGTCAAAATCAAATTAACTGTCGGGATAGGTAGGTAGACTATGAGACGTAAGAACTGCAGATGCTAGAAGCTCCATAAACATGGAGCTGGATAAACACAGCTGGTCAGACAGCATCAGAGGAGCAGGAAAGTCAACGTTTCGGGCTGAATGACTTGGAAGTAAGAAAAAAAACTGAAATTTTACTTGGCCTTGGTGTGACCATGGCTACAGTACCTGAATTCAATTCTGATCACATTGTAAGGTAAACAGTTCTTTCACTTTTTTATTTGTTGCACTGTAAGGTGCAAATTTGAATCAAACCATATTGCTTCTTCGTAAAAGAATGTAAATAAATGGAAATGTTCATCACTGGGAAAAAAATGCTGGCTCTATATCACAACTCCATTTATCCACCTTTGCTTTCTGCCTCAGGATACCCTTACCTAACGAAATAGTAACAATTTGAGTCTTAAAGCTTTCAACTGGGGGTCAGTTTGTTCAGTTGTCTAATGGTTAATTTTTGATGCAGAATGACACCAACAGCATGGGTTCAATTTTCACACTAGCTGAGGTTACCATGAAGATCCTACCTCTCACACTCACCCCTCACCTAAGGCATGGTGACCCTGCGGTTAAACCGCTACCAATAAGGGTTGGTCTCTCTCTCTCATGAGACAGCAGCTCTATGGTCTTGTGGACTATAGCAACATTATCACATTATTAAAAATTTCAATTAATCTAGTATCCTCAGCATTTTGGGTGTGTTCCAAATTTCTACTACTTTTTATGTCATTCTTAAATGGCTTCATTCTATGTTTAAGATTATACCCTGTGATTGTGAATTATTCCAGTAGAGGAAATAGTTTATCTGTATCTACCCTACAGAGTCCCTTATTATTCTAAATATTTCAATTACAGCAATCCTCAATCTTGTAAATATAGTAGGATTTCAAGCCAACATAATTCAAACTATTCTCAGTTAAGCCATTTTAATCCTTAACATTGTGATGAATCTATGCTGAATCTTCCAATGTCAATATATCTCTCCTGGGACTGCTGCCCAAAGCAATCTACACTACTCCAGACAGGGCAAAGATGAATTAATGAAGTCTGCTCAAGACTCACTTGAAATAACTTCACCATGGCTGATACCATGGGGAGATGATGGCCTAGTGGTAATATTGCTGGACCATTAATCCAGAGGCCCAGATAACATTGGCGGACTGGGTTCGAATCCGGTCGCGGCAGATGGTGGAATTTGAATTCAATAAAAATATCTGGAATTAAGTGTCTAATGATGATTATGAATCCTTTGTCGATTGTTGGCAAATGGTTCACTAATGCACTTTAGGGAAGGAAACTGCTATCTGGCCATGTGACTCCAGACCCACAGCAATGTGGTTGATTCTTAACTGCCCACTGAGAAATTAGGGGTGGGCAATAAATGCTGCCTAGCCAGCGACGTCCTCATCCCATGAATGAATAAAGGAAAAAAAATCCCATCACACTTTATTTACATGTGGAATGTCCTTGACACTGATCCAGCTACCTCAGAGCCAATTCAGTGAACAAAACCTCTGACCTCTACTTATATCTGTCAGCCAGGGCTCCCTGATTGGACCATGTTAACAGCCCAATCAGGGAACTCATTCTATAAAGGTTCATCTGGCTGATCTCATTACGGTCACTGCACTGTACAAATGAAAAATTACTGCCCCGTTTTTATATTCTAATTTCCTTGAGATAAAAGCCCAATAGTTTATTAGCCTTTTTTGTGCCTTTGCACTAGCTTTCATGATGTTTGTAAAGAGATCTAAATTTCTTTGCTTTTCCACAGCTGCTAAGCTTTGCACCATTATGAAAATTGCATACTGCCGTCCTTAGTCACATCCTGAAATACCATCATTACTACTGGAGATCAAAACCCAGTTTGCAGCATTTGAATTACTTAACAAGTACAGAATTAAAGAACCAACAACAAAATTGTTTATTCTTTTGACTATTTACAATACATTGATTAGACCGTGTAATGATATTAATTTCAGATGAAGCTCTGGAAAATAGGATCGTCCTTTATTCCTTGATCTTAATTTGTAAAAATTGATTTGATTTATTGTAGTCACATACCTAAGCACAATGAAAAGCTTTGTTTGTGAGCAATACAGGCAGATCATGGTAGATCATAGGGTGCTTAGACAGGGTGAGGCATACCGGTCACACTGCATAGGAGGCGCACGAAACAAGATCAACGTTAACAAGATCAACATTATTTGAAGTTAGAGAGTCAATTCAGCAGTCTAATGACAGCAGGGGAGAAGCTGTTCTTGAACTTGTTGATTTGTGTGTTCAAGCTTCTGTACCTTCTGCCTGATGGAAGAGATTATTGCTTTGAAATGTAGCCCAAAAATCACCTGAGAGATATTATTGAGAGACAATGGGAAAATAATTGTTTCACTCAATTGTACTCACAGAAACAATTGCTTATGCAAGAACCAGTGAAAATTAACATATCACACTGACAGCATGCCAGAATGCCTATCAACAATGGAGCAATTTCCTCTTTTGCTCCTTATCCATTGGACAGCAAAATTACAACTCATTATTCAAGTTATTAAGGAAATGAAGGTTCCCTCATTACCTACGTTGGTTTCGTGGTATTCCAACTAGGGCTGATCTCCAAGATCTCTCAGGGTTCTTTCAGAATGGGGAAATCCGTCTTGAATGCTGCTGCAGTAATCTAGGTTTGTGTAGTTCATAAGAATGCAGCATCTTGGCTCTCTCTACTATTAGCAACCAGTCAGCAATTGATCCCTTGATTCTCCAAAGATACTCCAAAGAGACCCTGGAGTGCAGGTTCATAGATCCCTAAAAGTGGATTTGCAGGTAGATAAGGTAGTGAAGTGGTGTTTGGTATGCGTACCTTTATTGGTCAGTGTATTGAGTACAGGAGATAAAAGGTACTGCAGATGAGATCCGATTTTCTGAAGAAGGGTCTAGGCCCGAAACGTCAAGTTTTCCTGCTCCTATGATGCTGCTTGGCCTGCTGTGTTCATCCAGCCCCACGCCTTGTTATATTGTGTACAGGAGTTGGGAGGTGATGTTGTGGCTGTACAGGACGTTGGTTAGGCCACTATTGGAATAATGTGTGCAATTCTGGTCTCCCTGCTATAGAAGGATGTTGTGAAACTTGAAAGGGTGCAGAAAAGATTTACAAAGATGTTGCCAGAGTTGGAGGGTTTGAGCTATAGGGATAGCTTGAATAGACTGGCACCATTTTTCCTGGAGTATCAGAGGCCGAGCAGTAACCTTAGAGGTTTATAAAATTGTGATGGTAGTTTGTGATGGGCATGGGTAGGATAAATATACAAAGTTTATCCCTGTGGTGGGGGAGTCCAAAACTAGAGGCCATTAGTTTAAGGTGAGAGGGGAAAGATGTAAAAGGGATCTAAGGAGCAACTTTTTCACGCAGAGGGTAGTGCATGTATGGAATGAGCTGCCAGAGGAAGTGGTGGATGCTAGGACAACATTTAAAATGCATCTGGATGGGTACATCAATAGGAAGAGTTTAGAGGAATATGGGCCAAATGCTGGCAAATGGGACTACATTTATTTAGGATATCTGGTCAGCATGGATTAGTTGGACCAAAGGGTCTGTTTCCGTGGTGTATATCTCTATGACTCAACTGCTTGAATATTGAAAGGATAAGTGGTGCTGTTAGGAAGATAGGTGGGTGTCATGGTGACAACGTGGAAGAAATGTTGATGAACCTGGGTCCCCCACCCACTTGATCATCATGTCACACGGGTTTGTAGACAGAAGTCATAACAGATGATGAGAATCTTTCTCACTTCCCTTTTTTACCTTGAATTAAAGAGACAGCCCAGATCATGAACATCTTATCAAAAGCTCACTTTTGTAACATTAGTTCAAATGAGTGCCAAAAGCCTGATGGACCGACCATCCTCCTTCTGTGCTCTATCAAAATATGAAGGATCAAAAACAGGACTAGTGGCTGATTTGGAAAATGAAGTTAAATGTGTAAACATGGACGACTAAATACAGTCAGATACTAAATAAAAACTGAAAGAACTGCAGATGCTGTAAATCAGGAACAAAAATATAGTTACTGGAAAAGCTCAGCAGGTCTGGCAGCACCTGCGAAGGAAAAATCAGAGTTAACATTTTGGGTCTGATGACCTGAACGGTTCCGAGGAAGGGTCACCGGACTTGAAATGTTAATTCTGTTTTTCCCTTCACGGGTGCTGCCAGACCTACTGAGCTTTTCCAGCAACTTTGTATTTAGGAATAAAAACAGTCAGAATTTGGCAAGCAAACAAAAAGTTAAACATTGGACAGAACATCAGATCTCAACTGTAGAATTTACATGAGCTAATAATTTATGAATATTATGAGATTAACCATGTCATAAATATGCAGTTTATGACTATAATAGCTGCTACTCAAGTTCTGTATTGGATCACAAACTTATAATTCAGTTCTTTGAATTTAGCTGTTTAGCTTTTCAATTGATTTACTTTGTGAGCACTGATCTCACAAATTATACGATGGATTCATGGTAAACAGATATAGTGGAACATAAGCTGGAATATTTTTACCCTAATGCATTGGATTTAGCCTTGATTGTTGCAGAAAACAGTTCTGGTCTTTGTCTGGAGGTTGGGTTGATTAATAAATATCTTCTCTGGTTCAGTGGCATTGCTTATTTCTTCACGTGGTTGTACATTTTATTTTTCTGTGAGTTGACATTCATTGTCCTATGTCTACTTTTGTAGAGTTACAATAGAACACCCTTGCAGCCTGAATCAATCAAGGAGTCTGTATGCTTCTTCAGTATTAGTAAACTCTGCCCAAATTAAACCAAGACAGACTGGGATTGACTTGAATCAGAAGTTGCCATTATTTTACAGTAGGAAGGCAAAGGTTTCAGCAAAGCTGCCTAACTCGATCAAAAATATTTAACAATGCTAATACGGAATACAAAACAAAGCTATCAGTGACTGACATAATTCACTGAAACAAAATAATCAGACTCATTGGTCCAGACAATTATGAGGAGATTGCATTCGGATGAGCAGGGAGGAGAGGTATAGCAGTTAGGAAACCAGGAGATGTTGATCTTGAAACCAAAAATAAATTTGCACGGCCGTCTGGAAAGAGCAGGGAGAGAAACTAAAGGCACTATTTAAACGAATATTACTAATAACATAAGCATATACTAACAACATGCTAATATAATCAAATAAAATTTGACTGACTTAGCTCCTAGAACATATATATGGTTAAATGTTTGAGCAACTTAAACCCCAAATAAACAAATTATAATTAGTCAATCTGGTACATTTACCAGATCCAAATAACAAAAACGAGGTGGAGTACAATTACTGAAATTCTGATGAAAAATAAATTGTACTTACATTGGGGAATATATTCTCAAACTTTTAGTTGGTTTCATGACACAAGCATTTGCATGAGGTAAAGGAGGATCTGGCAGAATGAGAAATACGAACTAATAGACAGCCAGCATAGGTTTGTCATGAGTAAGCTATGTCTAATAAACCTAGTGGAGTACCTTTTTTCAGAAAATTGCTAACCCTACGGTTAAGGGTTTGACCACAGATGCTATTTATGTGAAGTTACAGAGTCAGAGTTATAAAGCATGGAAACAGACTCTTCAGTCTAATCAGTCTGTAACAACCACATTACCAAACCAAACTAGTCCCACTTGCCTGCGTTTGGCTCATATCACTTCAAATCCTTCCTATTCATGTACTTATTAAAATGTCTTTTAAATGTCGTAACTGTATCCACCACTTCATCTGGCAGTTTATTCCACACACGAACCACTCTGTGTAAATAAGTCACCCTCATATCCTTTAAAAATCTTTTTCCTCTCATCCGAAAAATGTGCCCCGTGGCTTTGAACTGCCCCACCATGGGGAAAAGACATTTGCCATTGACCTTATCCATGTCCTTCATTATTTTATAAACCTCTACAAGGTGATCCCTCAACTTCGTACACCCCAGTGAAAAAGGTCCCAGCCTATCTAGCCTCTCCTTAAAATTCAAACCCTTCAGTCACAGCAACATCCTGGTAAACGGTCTCTGAACCTTCTCCAATTTAATAATATCCTTCCTATAACAGGTTGACCAGAACTGCACACCGTACTCCAGAAGAGGCCTCATCAATGTCCTGTACAACCTCAACATGACACCCAAACTCCTATACGCAAAGGTCTGAGCAAGGAAGGCAAGCGTGCTGAATGCCTTCTCAACCACGCTGTCAACCTGTGATGCAAATATCAAAGAATTATATACTTGAACTTTAGATCTCTCAATTCTATGTCAGAAGGCACACAACACCAGGTTACAGTCCAACAGGTTTATTTGAAATCACAAACTTTCGGATCACTGCTCTTTTGTCAGCCTTTTTATCCAAAGTAAACTCCATCTGCCACTCCTCAGTCCATGGACCCAACTGATCAAGGTCTCTTTATAATCTTAGATAACCTTCACTGTCCCCTATGCCACCAATTTTGGTGTCATCCACAAACTTACTAACCATGCTTTCTATATTCTCATCCAAATTGTTTATATAAATGACAAAAGAATTCCAGTTTTAGAGGCAATCAAGGGAATTGGTTAGGATGTAGGAAACAGAGCAGGGATAATCAGTATGTATTCCAATTTGCAGGAAGTGATTAGTATACACCCCTTGGAACTGCACTGTGGTCACAGTTTTTCATCATATCTATGGATTACTTAAGACTAAGAAATTTGGAGTTCCATGTTAATAGGATTGTGGATGACGGAAACAGAAAACAACTGAGAATACAAAATTGTGAATGAATTTTAATAGGCTAAAATATTGGTGAAAATTGTGGCACATGGTGTTTGTTATGAGGAATTGATGGGTCATTCACTTGGAACCCAGAAAAACAGGTCGAAGTGCTTTCTAAATGGGCTGAAGCTAAAAACCATGGATAGAGAGAATAATTTAGGGGATAAGTACAGAATTGCCTAAAAGTTAGTAACATGACCACAAAGGAAATTTTAGTATTCATCTCAAGTAGCTGGAATGAAAAGGATTGGACATTATGGTTCCTGTTGTGTGGCACTTGATTTAACCACATCTAGAGTGCTCCAATCAGACCTCAGCATGGCAGCTTGGGAAGGACATAATGGCCTTTGAAGAGGTACGGTGTAGATTCACTTAAAGAAACTGGAACTAATAGTGTTAAATTACAGGAGCATGTTGGATTGACCAGGCTTGGATTTCCTTGTATGTAAAAGATTAAGGGATGATATAATTGAGGTTTAAGATGAATAAACAATTTGATACGACTAATAGAGAAAAACACCAGATCGAAAGAAACTATCCAATCTGGAGGGTGAGTATAGAGTAAATGGGCATAAACTTTACAAACAGGTATTTCAGAAATGTTAGGAAACACTACTTCATCCAAAATCTACTTGAATTCTGGACTTCTTTTTTTCCTCCCATAGAACGTTTTGAGGCTAGAACAACAAAACATTTCAAAACAGATTTGTGGACTTTTGTTAGGCAAGGCAATGAAGAATTATGCAATTAAGACTGGTAGGTGGAGATAGGTTATAGATCAGCAATGATTTAATTACAGTCATAAAGTCAGGAGATCCTTCGGTCCAACTCGGCCATGCCGAACAGACCTCCGAAATAAATCTAGTCCCAGTTACTAGCATTTGGCTCATATCCCTCTAAACCCTTCCTATTCATATACCCAACCAGATGCCTTTTAAATGTTCTAATTGTACCAGTTTCCATCACTTCTTCTGGCAGCTCATTCCATACATGCACCACCCTCTGCATGAAAAAGTTGACTTGAAACCAGACAGTAAAGGCAACAGCTGTGCAGGTCACTGCTGGGTCAGAGGGCAGTGTAGGTTTCTTTCTCCATTTGAATCACTGCCCATGTGGTCAATGCCTTTGTCTCTCTCCTCTCCTTTTTAACGTGCCACTGTTTTGATCATTTTTTTTTCCAAAAAGTTGCAAAACAATGCAACAGCTTATAATACTAATTATTGCTCCTAGAATTTGAGGAAATCAACTCCAACACTGAAAATACCTCAAAGAAGAAGCAGAGATAGTGGGAACTGCTGATGCTGGAGAGTCTGAGATAACAAGGTGTAGAGCTGGATGAACACAGCAGGCCAAGCAGCATCAGAGGAGCGGGAAAGCTGATGTTTCGGGTCTGGACCCTTCTTCAGAAATGGGGGAGGGGAAGAGGATTCTGAAATAAATAGAGAGAGACAGGGAGGCGGATGGAAGATGGATAAAGGAGCAGATAGGTAGAGACAAGACAGACAGGTCAAAGAGGCGGGGATGAAGCCAATAAAGGTGAGTGTAGGTGGGGGGGGGGGGTTAGGGTAGGGATAGGTCAGTCCAGGGAAGACGGACAGGTCAGGGGGGCAGGATGAGGCTGGTAGGTAGGACGTGGGGGTGGGGCTTGAGTTGGGAGGAGAGGATAGGTGGGAGGATGGACGGACAGGTTAGGGAGGCAGGGACAAGCTGGGCTGGTTTTGGGATGCGGTCGGGGGGAGGGGAGATTTTGAAGCTTGTGAAGTCCACATTGATGCTACTGGGCTGCAGGGTTCCCAAGCGAAATATGAGGTGCTGTCCCTGCAAACTTCGAGTGGCATCATTGTGACGCTGGAGGAGGCCCAGGATGGACATGTCGTCTAAGGAATGGGAAGGGGAGTTGAAGTGGTTCGCGAGTGGGAGGTGCAGTCGTTTGTCGCAAACCAAGCGTAGGTGTTCCACAAAGCGGTCTCCAAGCCTCCGTTTGGTTTCCCCGATGTAGAGGAGGCCACATCGAGAACAGAGGATACAGTATACCACATTAGCAGATGTGCAGGTGAACAGCTGTTTGATGTGGAAGATTTTCTTGGGGCCTGGGATGGGGGTGAGGGGGGAGGTGTATGAACTGTTCGAGCTCCTTGTGGGAGCAGTTCATCCACTTCACTAATACCTTCCACCCCAACCTTAAGTTCACCTGGACCATCTCCGATACCTCTCTCTCCTTCCTGGACCTCTCTGTTTCCATCTCTGGCAACCACCTGGAAAGCAATATCCATTTCAAGCCTACCGACTCCCACAGCTACCTGGAATACATCTCCTCTCACTCACCTTCCTGCAAAAGTGCGATCCCTTATTCCAATTCCTTCACCTCTGCCGCATCTGCTCCCGAGATGAGGCATTCCACTCCTGGAGATCCCAGATGTCCTCCTTTTTCAAGGACCGCAACTTCCCCTCCACAGTGGTCGAAAACACGCTCGACCGTGTCTCTCGCATTTCTTGCAACTCATCCCTCAAACCCCCTCCCCGTAATAACAACCAAAACAGAATTGCCCTCGTCCTCACGGCCCACCCCACCAACCTCCGGATCCAACGCATCATCCTCCGGCACTTCTGCCATCTGCAATCTCACTCCACTACCAAAGACATTTTTCCTTCCCCACCTTTATCTGCCTTCCGGAGGGACCACTCTCTCCATGATTCCCTTGTCTGCTCCACACTCCCCACCAGCCCCACCAACCCCTGCACTTTTCCCTGCAACCGCAGGAAGTGCTACACCTCCCACCTCAACCCCATCCCAGGCCCCAAGAAAACCTTCCACATCAAACAGACGTTCACCTGCACATCTGCTAATATGGTATACTGTAGCCGCTGTTCCTGATGTGGCCTCCTCTACATCGGGGAAACCAAACGGAGGCTTGGAGACTGCTTTGTGGAACACCTACACTTGGTTCGCGACAAACAACTGCACCTCCCACTCGCGAACCACTTCAACTCCCCTTCCCACTCCTTGGACGAAATGTCCATCCTCAGCCTCCTGCAGTGCCACAATGATGCCACCCGAAGTTTGGAGGAACAGCACCTCATATTTCGCTTGGGAACTCTGCAGCCCAATGGCATCAATGTGGACTTCACAAGCTTCAAAATCTCCCCTCCCCCGACCGTATCCCAAAACCAGCCCAGCTCGTCCCCGCCTCCCTAATCTGTCTGTCCTTCCTCCCACTTATCCACTCCTCCCACCTCTAGCCCCACCCCAACCTCCTACCTACCAGCCTCATCCCGCCCCCTTACCTTATCCGTCTTCCCTGGACTGACCTATCCCACCTACACCCACCTTTACTGGGTCCATCCCCGCCTCTTTGACCTCTCCACCTATCTGCTCCTTTATCCACCTCCCCCCTCCTCTCTATCTATTTCAGAATCCCCTTCCCCTCCCCCATTTCTGCAGAAGGGTCCAGACCCGAAACGTCATCTTTCCTGCTCCTCTGATGCTGCTTGGCCTGCTGTGTTCATCCAGCTCTCCACCTTGTTATCTCAAAAAAGAAGCAGCTCTTACAGCCACAACTTTTTGCCCATCCTCCATCTTGGATTACCCACAATGCACTCAAGAAACAAGCTCAAGAATTTGATTGGCTTATTCCTGTTCCTGGTACAAAAGTCCTGGGTCTATTAAGAAACGTGCATTTTAAGGAACTATAACTGTACTAAATTAGAAAAGTAAAATGTGAGAAAAATATTTTATGGAAAATTAGAAGCAGCAACATGGTCATCACATCTACTTCCCCAGCATAAATAGCACATAAATTTGTGACAATGATTGATTGGCACTCCATCCACCACTTTTAAAATTTTTCTCTCTTCATCACTGATGTACAGTGGCCTCAATGAATCATCATTCACAAAAGGACTACAGAAACTCACCAAAGCTTTGGGGAAAGAAGTGAAATCATTCACTTTAGCACAAAGAATAAAAAGCAAATTATTAAATGGTGAGAGATCTGAGACGCAGAAGGATCTGGGTGTCCTCATACATGGATCACAGTTTTTACTGTACAAGTTCAGCAAGTAGTTGGAAAAGTGAATAGAATACTATCATTCATCACAAGGGGAACTAAAAACAAAAGTGGAGGCATTAGTCTTCAGTAATGCAGGGCACTGTAGAAACCACATCAGGAATACTGTGCATTGGTCACCTTTTTTAAGGAATGCTGTAAAGTGTTAGAAGAATTTCAAAGAAAGCTTACTATATTCATAGCTGGAATGGGCAGATTATGTTATGAAGAAAAATTGGATAAGCTGGGCTTGTATCTGATGGAGTTTAGACGAGTAAAAGCTGGCCTGAATGAAACGCAAAGGTCTTTATTGCGTGGATTTGGAGGATGCTTCCTCTTGTGGGAGAATCTAGAACTTGGAGTGACCCACTTAAAACGGTGATAAGTAAAACATTTTCTCTCATGGGGTTGAGGACCTCAGAAACTCTCCTCCTGAAAAGACTGTCGAGGCAGAATCTTTGAATATTATTGATAAACAGGCAGGTAAAAGCTTATCAGGGATGGGTGGGAGTATGGACTTCTGGTTAGAACCAGGTCAGTCTTGATCTCACGAGATGGCAGAGAAGGCTTGACAAGCTGGCTGGCCTATTCCTGCTCCTTGATTCATATGGCAACACTTTCCAAACTCTTGACAATATCACTGGGAAGGCAGAGGGCAGCGGATGCATGAGGGCAATATCAACTGCAAGTTCGCCTTCGAGCTACACTTTACCATGAGTTGGAACTAGATCACTGTTCCTTCATTGTCACTTAGTCAAAATCCTGGAACTCCCTTCCTAACAGCACTCTGGGTATACTCGCATCATATGGAATACAGATTAAGGCGGCAGCTCACCATTACTTCTCAAGGGCAAGTAGGGATAGACAATAAATACTGGCCAAGCCAGCAACACCCACATCCCATAAACAATAAAGTTTAAAAATTAAAACATCTAAAAATTACCATCTGATTCTTCCGATTTCCAAAAGAGAACAATAATTTTGAACACTAGTAAATGTGTACAATAACTCAAATTAAAATTTTAGTTCAGTTTATGCTTTCAACATCTATAATAAATAAGACTTATCTTCCTCCACTTAAGCCCATGATCTCTATGTACTTAAAATCTATAACTTCACATTGAACTGTTAAAACAAAATAAAATCCAAGGTTATTTTTAGAAGAAAAACTGATGCTGTGCAACCATGGGTAAGTTTTAAAAAAAGTGACACAGTGCAATCAAAAGGTTTTATGAGATGACAAATTGATGGGGATTAGAGTTTAGAGAGTACGCCTGAAATTGATAATGATTCTGCCACTGAAGGAGTAGAAAGAGAAATGCATAGCAAAGCAAAATTGGAGGATCGAATGACGTGGGACTAGATTTAATTCTGAAGAATTTCTTGGTGGTGTCCAACCAGATTATGAATGGCTTGTGAAGGGAAGAAATGTATTGAATAATATGCATAAATAAAGAAAGAAGTTTGGCAATGATGGAGATTATGAAGGTAGGGATATGATGTAGACAGTATGCAGGTAATTTAGTGTTCGACTAATTGGAGGTCACAATGAGGCCAGACAGGTGAGTTTTGCAGAAGTCAAGTATGGAGATCACAAAGGACTCTGGCATTGTTGGAAGTAGGATGGAACAGAGTCAGGCAATGTTGCAAAGACAGAAGTAGGCAATATTTTTGATTCGTAAAATACGTGGTTCAAAACTCACTTTGGATCAAACAAGGTTGTTAATTATCTTGTTCAGTTCAACTAAGCAGTTCCAAAGAGAAGCACAGCAAAGACCTGTAGTTTCGGATGAGATATATTTAATGATTTAAGGATTCAATTACAGGGAATTCTGATGTTCATTAAGCAGTCTTTCAGAATGGATTTGCCTGTGAGATCAAAGGATCAGCTGGAGAGTTCTGAAAGGTAACATGTAGCTGTGAAAAAGGAAAAGCCATGGATGGGGGTCTTGAGTTCACAATCACAGAAAGAACAGCTGTTGGCGCAGATACACTGGAGTTAGCAGTGGATCCTAAGGAGGGGTGATAGAGGAATTATTGATCAACTATGTCAAGTTGCACAGAGATTAAGGTTTAAAAAAAAAGTGGTCAAATTCACCAAGTACATTTAAAAGGCAATAAAGATTAATTCCTGAAATGAATTGGTCACTATTACTAATGGTAATACTTTTTCAGTAAAAGTGCATCAGCGTGAATGTGCTTGGAGACGCTCCATCTCTTATCACTCTGACTTCACCAGAATTGCAGAGGAAACTCGGGTCATGGAAACAGTTCTGAGGAAACTAATGCCATAAGGAAAATGTAGGAAGCATAATATTACAATATTATTTACACAAGATCAAACAGCTATTAGAAGTTCAAAATGGAAGTTCAGATTTGATTTCATAGAAACTTGTCACTTTGGGTTTTCTTCCTTCTCAAGCTTTTCTAGTAATGTCACTACAGGGGATATGTACTTTACACGGTCAGCAACACATTTCCAGATAGTCAATGGGCTCATGATTTGCTCATAGGCCAATCCAAATCTGCATTTCTCAGTAAACTAGATGTGCTACAGGGGACAAAAATCAATAATGTTACTGGTGTAGCTAATGAAAGTGGACTGGACATGTGATTTTAAAACAAAAATCTGACTAATATTTATAGTCTAATATTTTTTCCACATGTATTCTTAAAATAGAGCTTGCCAAAAGGATGAGAAAAGGAGATTGAGTGTTCATGTAACATAGAACATAGAACAGTACAGCACAGTACAGGCCCTTCGGCCCATGATGTTGTGCTGAACTTTTACCCGAAACCTAAGGTCAATCTAAACTCCACCGCTACCTTATACTATAATCCATATGCTTATCTAATAGCCGCTTAAATGCCCCTAAAGAGGCTGACTCCACTACCCTCTCTGGCAATGCATTCCATGCCCCTACCAGTCTCTGAGTAAAGAATCTACCTCTTTTCACTTTAAAACTACGTCCCCTCGTAAAAGCTATCTCCACCATAGGAAAAAGTCTCTGGCTGTCTACTCTATCTATACCTCTGATCATTTTGTATACCTCTATCAAGTCAGAACACTTCCGACTGCATCCAATTAGATAACAACAAATTATATTCAACACATCAGCCTCATTCCCACAACTCTTTAAATCCTCTTCAAACAAGATATGCATAACATTCAGTAGTAATTCTGGAAATTCTTAAGCATCTAATTTCCAAACAAATATTCGTAACTCATACTCAGCAGGGACAGTGTTACAGCTAGCAGTCTTATAATGGGTTTTCTTCGACACGATCATTGCCTCAGCACATTTACAAACAAGATTTGCATCTTGAAAGTCCATTAATGTTTTAAAACAGAGTGCCATGATAGGGTGAACATTTGAAACAATAAGAAATATGAAGAAAGAGATACAAAGAAATCGAGAATTTGTTCACCATAAAGTATTTTTTAACCTGAATGCTTACGGGCAGGTTTTTTCTGGAACTCAAGAACTTTTAAGATTATTCTGTGCATCTCTATGCTTATAAAAGACAAATGTCTAGAAATCCATATTTTTAGTTTACTGCTTTGTTTTGTTTGAAATACTTCTTTAAAACAAAACATAGTTCGAACCTCCCAACTAGTTATGAAATAGATATTGACAAATTAACTCTTTATTCCCAAATACAGAACGAAAACTCATTAAATACCCATTATATAATTTTATCCATTACTGATGGATTATTTATGCTTGTTATTATTGTATAGCATTTTTATCTTACTTAGCTTGTCAAACATTCAGATTACTTCACCTACCTGTACTTTATTATACATATCTTCGCATATCCTACAACGGTGGTCCCATTAATGCTGGATTCACAGAAGTTCATGCAAACGCAGCAAAGACAGAAACTAAAAGACAGTTTGACCTTAGTACGTTCACTACGTTGTAAAGTTACACAGCTATAGCAATGTTTCTAATTGTGGTTGTCTTCTCCATTCGTAAGCCAGACACTCCCTAGTTTGGTTTGTTATTTTGGCAAAATAAAGATACATTACTATTGAAACTACAGGGCTTTTATACATTGATTCAAAAATGGTGAAAACATACCAAACCAAACATCAAGATTTCATAGTAAAGAAGGCTGAAGAAGAAAGCAATATGTACCTGGTTTTGAACTAAACTATCGAGAAGATAAACTTGTGGATGGGTATATTCTGATAAAACTCAGATTTCCATTTCTAATAGAAGTTTAAAACAAATACAAGTCAGAAATTCAACTAACTATACAGACAGTTACAAGATAATTATAGTTATAGTCACAATATCTACAGATCTAAGTAAGTAGTACAACATTTTCCTTTACAAATATCCAGAATGCTGTTCATTAAAAAGGTATTACTTTGACTACTACCCCAATCGTACATTAAAGTTAGTGATAATTTTGATGAACTATTTATAATAATTTGCTATTGCTATTGATTCTTTTTATTGTAGCAAGTGCTATTAGCCACTGTAGTACAATGTACCTGATTTGATATACACTGGTTTTCAATCAGGTGCTTGCACCAACAAGTGTTGGGGCACTCCTAAAATAAAGGCTTTCCAATAATGTAAAATCTGTGTTTTCATTTAGCAGAATCACCAAGAAGCTTAACACAATCATCTCCTCAGAATACACCAAATTTGCCTTCCAAGAAATACTGAAGCTAAGACTCTCTTTGTTTAAGAACTTGTCTAAAATCTGGCACAGAGCACAATCGATTTCAAAGCAAACCAGCTATTACAAACAAGCAAAACTGCTCATGTCAAATCAAATTAATTTTGTCACTTGTGGGCAGACATTAATCCAGTCCGGGCCCAGAAAAGAACCTTTTAACAATAATTCATTATCTCATGAAGAACATGCCTTTCTTGGGGACAGAGGCCATAAATGTGAAATTGGAAGATTGGCTCCTTCTTGGGGATCATTCTAATCAGTTTCCCCCATGCATCCTGGTCAAACTATACTCTGATTCAGGAATCAGCTGTCATTGGAAGCCAAGTGAGCAAAGGTTTTGTTTAAGAACATCATTGTAAGATCATCTTCCGGTGTCTGTCTCTATTTATGGCAGAACCCAGAAGAAAACCCAGTTATATTTGAAAATGAACATACTGGGCAACTGAGTTCCATTTTGAAGTATACAAGTTGAGCGGATCAGTACATGTCATTCACGATTTTACTGCTTTTTTCCTTCTGGGAAGCATTGAGCTCAGAAGGCAAGACAGGTCATCAAGACTAAAAACAACAATAGGCCATTGGGCCCGGTGGGGGATGAGGAGGGGAGGGACCGTGCTTGGTGAAGTGTAGAAGCTGAAGGCTTACTTAAAAGATATAAAGCGTACTTTCATTCCTCCAGGTCCTCAAAATGCTGAATGAGGGAATCAACACAAGAAGCCAGCATCTCCTCTTTTCTAGCCGATTTCTCAATTTCTCACTTATGCACGTATTAACAGTAAATATTAAATAAAGATTCCAATTGCACTAAGAGACCAATTTAAAGATGTTAACTAAATATTGCACTTCTTCAACGAGAACACTTGGGTGACACAATAGTCACAGCTGCAAGATAGTACATTCTTAACTGCCCTGGGCTCACTCAAGAACAATTAGAGATGGACAACGATTATTGAACTTTCCAGCAGTGGCAACATCCCAGAAAGAGAATAAAACAAAAAAATGTAATTGATGAAATTAACAAACGCCACTTGCACTGGAAAATGCCAGTAGAACACTGGGAATACATCAGTAGGGATACTCTGCCCACTTCTAGTTAGTTTACATCAGTTTTAATTTTTTTTCAGCAACAGTAAGCTGAATAGGAGCCACATGTTTATTCAGTTCATAAAAGTTGATATAATCTGCTACAATAATGGCAAATATGGACTATTAAATTTCAACTTCCATCATCTGATTTTTATACCTGGGAGCCTCATGGACTAAAACAATTTCTTCAAGGACAAAAACATGGACTTAAAATGTCTGCAGTGGTCACCTGCCTACAGATTGAGGCAAGCTTTGTAAGACCCATATTAAAGAAACTAAACTGTCTGCAGAGAAATTATTATTTTTAATAAAATCGTCAAATCTAAGCAACTGAGTCAGTGTCAAGAAATGTGAATCTCCTGTTTAATACACGTTTGATAATTTCACCAATTGTAAGATGAAATGCTCGCCTGAGAGTTAGCCAGCTTGGACAGACAATGGATCTAGGCTCTGAAATATGCACTGAATTATATCTGAACAAGCTGCTTTACAGTAGCAGAGCAGAGAGAAGAAATAAATTTGTGACAACATGTGCTGGACCTCTCCCTCTTCATGCCTGTTTCTCTCATCACCAGGGTCTCATCAAAAAGAAAACCTGGAAAGCATTCACAAAGACCTCAAAAGGATTACTACTCAAAATACACATCAATCTTAAACACCTGTGGTTTCAGGATAAATATCTAACATAGAGGACTAAGGAATTTTTATTTTTTTTCTGTTCGTATCAGACTCCCTTATAAATGTAACATCTATGTCTGATGTCACATTTTTATAATATTTTCTTGTGGTTATAAGATAATAAAATTATTCTTTCACTGCAGAAAACGTTGGTAATTGGCTCCTTCATTTTCCAGCAAACTATGTTTTAACTAAAGTATGATAGCAACATGCAAAAACATAATACAAATATTTATAACGACCAACTGAGAGGACATTAAAGGAGGAAGCCAATTCCCCTCATTTGGTTGTAACATGTTTTAGTGGATTGAAAGATTCTAAAACATATAATTATAGGGTGAAAATAAAAACCAAAAGAACTGTGGGTGTGGAAATCAGAAACTAACACAGAAATTGTTGTAAAAACTCAGCAGGTCTGGCACATCTGTGGAGAGAAATCAGAGTTAACGTTCTGGGTCCAGTGACCCTTCCTCAGTACTGATGATAGCTGGGAAAAGGTTGGTACTTATGTGGAAGATGGGGTGGGAGGAGTTGGGAGAGTGAACAATTGGTGGAGATAAAGCCCAAAGAGACAGAAAAACAGATGGATAGACAAAAGGAGTGGATAAGGGTCAGTCCTGGGAAAGGACAGCTGCTAATGGGGACTATTAGTAGCTGATGATTAGTAGTAGGTGGTGTATGGTAGTAGCCCATGTGATAACAAGGCCCGGTGATTGTGGGTTGGAATAAGGACATGAGGGAAGGTGCTTCAAACCCTAAAATTATTGAACTTGATATTAAGTATGGAAGGCTGCTGAGTTTCCAAGTGAGAAATGAGGTGTTCTTCCAGCTTGCGCTGAACTTCACTGGAGCACTATAGCAGTGGGGTTGGCCAGGGAACATGGTGGTGTGTTGAAGTGGCTGACAAAAGGAAGCTTAGAGTCTTTTTTGAGGAAAGAATCCAAGTGTTTTGTGAAGCAGTCACCCATTATGTGCTTCATTTCCCCAACGTACAGGAGAGCACACTGAACAGCCAATACAGGAGACTGGATCAGGTGAAGTGCTGCTTCACTTGGAAGGTGTGTTTGGGGCCTTGGATGGTGAGGAGGGAGGATGTAAATGGACAGGTATTACACCTTCTGCGAGTGCAGGTGAAATTGCCTTTACTGTGGGGAGCGTGTTGGGAGTGAAGGAGGAGTTAGTCAGGGTGTCCTGGAGTAAACAGTCGCTGTGGAAGGCTGACAAGGGAATATTTGTCTACTGGTGGCATCCTGCCAGAGGTGGCAGAAATGGCAGCTAATGATCCTATGGATGTGGATGTGGTTGCTGGTGGGATGGGAGGTGAGGGGGTCCCTATCACTGTTCTGGGAGGGAAGTGAGGGGTGAGGGCTGAAACGAGGGGAATTACGTCAGACCCAGCAGACCCTGTTAGTTATGGTGCTGGGGAATCTTTGGTCGAGGAAATGTCTCCAGCCAATTCCAATTCCAGCCCCACCCACAACTGTTTCTCCACTACATCAGTGAAATGTTCAGTGCTGCTTCCCTCTCTTTCTGGAATTCGTAGACAAAATCTATTTCGATTTGTTAACTCAGAATCGTGCATTTGGTTTTAAGTATGCCTACCTGCTCATGGGTATTGCTTCAGAGATGGTAGGACTGCAGATGCTGGAGAATCTGAGATAACAAGGTGTACAGCTGCTCCTATGATGCTGCTTGGCCTACTGTGTTCATCCAGCTCTACACCTTGTTGCTCATGGGTACTGTTATTTTAATAAACTTATAAACCCAATGGTATATTGTCTTCAATCCAAATGATGATTTATTTCTTGTTTCTATCATCTTTAGAACTCATTGAGGTAAAGAGTTAATTCTGCATTTTATGAGCTGGTTTGACCACTAAATTCATCTATGAAGAATTACTGGTTAACTTTTTTTTCCCTTTAGCACTGGCACAAATGCACACTTCATTATGCACAGTTTCAAATAAGTCTTCTGTCTTGAAATGGATGTTTTAAAATGTAACTGATTTTAGTTTGACAAAATGGTAGATAGATATAATCTTGGAAGAAGCATTCCTGAAGTATGAATGAAAAGACTATTACACCTTCAGTGCAAAAACTTGGAAGCATTTAAAGTGACTCAAAATATATGCATCTTTAAGAAACATACACCCTTAGCAAAAAGGACTACTATGCAGCACGGTGGTTATAGTAAGAAATTCATCTCCAATTTCAAGGTAATCAGTGCAGTTCATTTTTCACTGCTTTAAAAAAGAAACTGGAAGGATCCAAAGAAGGGCCCAACTACAGAAACTGTACACACAGGTTAACGTTTAACCACATGAAAGTGTATATGATGCTTCTTGCTGTCAATTTTGACAACTTTACCAACCTGCATCACCTTGTAATCAATTCCTAGACTCTGATAAGCACATGCACCAAACAAAAGGCTGAAGAGGCTGCAATTCTTTTGTTGATTTTGATGCCGTTTGCATCATTACCTAAGATGGTTGGAAGTGGAGGGAGGTTGGAACATCTATGAAAGCATATTCATAGTCTCTCCAACAGACCTCCACCAAAGAGATGAAATTTGTGAAACTCCCTTGAAGTAGAGTGTTTGTTGGATACTTTTAATTTCAAAGTTATTGCTGTATAGACAATCCCAACATTACTCCTGACAGTCAATTCCGTTATTTTAAACAGTGTTGAAAAAAATTAGATCCAATCATGTACGTTTTAACCCCATTTTTGAAAACACGTGACATACGAGCCTGTTTCTAATCAACTGGTAGCTCGTGAGTATCTAAGCGTAAAGAATACCTCACAAATCTTTGTTGACATCTCTCAGGAATAAATACTATTTACTACTGGAAGTTTATTCATTTGAGCTCTTTTAGCTGGAACGTCCACGTCATTTGTATTTAAGTTATTCATTTTGCTTAGGTTTTCCTGTTTGGAGAAGGTTGTTTACATCTTTCCTTGTGAATTAATTCGGAGCAGTCACAAAGTTCCTAGAGAGCTTGAGTCAATTACACAAACTGTTCATAAATCTACAAAAATTGCAGGCCGCTTACAAGGGCAGCTGTTAAAGGAAACGGAAAGAAATATCTTACTGGCACAATACAGAATGCCTGTCACCAGAGGCAGAGGCAGAGTGAAGGAAACCTTAAATAAGTATTAATCTATTCTCGAGTGCAACTTAGAGAATAGTGTAAAAAGCAGAAAATCATCTAATTATCAAAAACGGATAGCTCTCATTTTGATAGTGACAGAAACTCAATCATATGAGACAGTGACAGGAGAATGGTTACAGCAAATGGTAGTTTAATATATTATGATATTTCCATGCAGAGCCAGACACACTGCAATCTAATACTTGATTCTGCACAAAATCTGGAACAGCCATGACATACTGCGTACTAGATTATGTTCAGTCCTTTTTAACTTTACACAAAATAATTTTGGGAGAAAAGATCAGGAAATTGTGAAATATTTCCTCACTTTTCTTTCTCGTTTCGACTAAGTACACCCAAAATCTTCCTATTTTTCTTTAATTGAAGGGTCAATACAAGGGGGCATAATTTTAAGGTGAAACACAGATGGTTTAAAGGGGATTTGAGGAAGGATATTTTGACCTATTGGGCGAATGCACTACCTGGGAGGGTACATGGAGTGGGATACCTCACAGTTTTAAATAGGACGTAGATGATCACTTGAAATGTCATAACATTTGAAGTTATAGGTCAAGTGCTGAAAAGTGGGATTTTTGCAGATTCGACAGAAGTTTTGGCATTGCAAGCTCAATGGATTGAAGCGTCTGTTCTGTACTGTTTGATTCTATGATACTTTGTGGCAAGTGACTGCTTTCTGGAGCAGTGTCTAGAGTCATAGAGTTATACAGCTATATAGCACAGAAACAGACCCTTTGGTCCAACTCATCGCGTCAACTTGATATCCTAAACTGATCTAGTCCCATTTGCCAGCATTTGGCCCATATCCCTCTTAACCCTTCATGTTCACATACCCATCCAGATGCTTTTTAAATGTCTGGGTAATCTTCAACTTTATGCTTCTATCTTTTGCACCTTCTCAAAATCTCCCAACCCCATCCTGCATTCTGGTATGAAATACAAACTGCAGATGGTGTGACCTCTTGCTTTCTGTGACCCCTAATTTGTGAATTTCTAATTTCAGATTACCAGAAATAGTGCCTAGCCAGTGGCGCACAAAGGTGAAGGCCGAGAGGAAGAGACAACTTAATTAGAAACTTTCAACCAGTAACTCTGCTAATGGTACTGTTCGCACCCAAGACAGTGTTAAGTTCCTGGCCACACACAAGCCACAGCAAGGTCCTAGGAACATACTTCAGCTTCTGAGAGAAGGTTGCAGATGCATTTGGTTGGAAAGGCCCAATGATGCAGATTTTTTGAAAAGGCTGATGGGCATGCAGAGGTAAATGCTTGGTGCATTGGCATTTCGACTGCACAGCCTTTCTTAAGGTCAAGGAGAATGGAGGAATCCAGCTTCAATATGGTGCAGAGCTTCATGCAGATATTGTAACTTATCCCTTCTAATTTGAAAGTGGCAGCGGACTACACAAGGTCCAGTTATGGACCCAGCTATCATCCTGAGTCAGATGGCCAATGTCTCAAATTCTATTTCAGGATAGGACAAAGTTACTCAATGTCCTGAGCACAGCAATGTTAGCTCAAATCGAAGATGAGAGATCTATGCCGGTTATCATTCAAACCCAGGTTACTGTCATGTAGGATTGGAATGCTGCCATCATGCTTAATATTACAACAGATAGCTAGGATTGCAGGATATTACTGTGGAGGCTATGGCTGTGATTCTGTGGTGCATGAACCTATTGTAGTTTCTTAGGATGGTATCGCGACAAGTGAGAAAGAATTTTTTAAAAAGTACTTTGATCTTTCTATCAAAGCCTAGTTTTTATTATTGTAAAACAAAACGTGTTATCAATCTTGTTATATTAGATAATCCTGCCTTTTATATTCATATGTAAATTTTAGCATGATGCATCATTTATATAGTTCAAAAGTAAATTCTAATCTGGATCTCCATACAGCAATGTAATGACAGTTAAGACAGACGAATAAATAGCCTGACAATTCAAAACAGGGATAATGCTCTCAGATACTTATCATTTTAGTTTTAAAATATCAACAATCCTCTTCTCTTCCAAATTTACATATTATTTTGTCTCCATCCAAACCAAACTCAAACAGTTTCCTGTGCCGGCAACCTTCAGAAAATGAAATAACCAAATATTCAGTTTTTCTGGATACTGTTTAATTTCAACAATTTACACATCCAACCTCCTGACTAGAATCCTTATGACCATAGCTGTACTTAATTAAACATATCCAATTAATTAAACATATACACAAGCAACAGATGTGTTTAGGATACAAATTATAAGTACATTTCTTTAAAGAAGTTTATTTTCTCAGTTGAAACGTATTTGAGGACTTTGGAACAGCTTGCCAAACAATAAATTAAAGTTGGTTTTTCCATATATTTATTAAGTTAGAAGGAATACGTAGAGATAGTAAGAAAATGAGACTTCTTTGATGTCACCTGATAGTTTAAAGTTAAATTTTAGATTTCAAGTCTATTACATCATCAGAAGAATAATACCCATGGGCCAAAACAAAAACCTACTTGAGCTTTATACCATACCTTGTACTGTTGCAGTGTAATTACACCCCATAGTTTAACTAACCTATTTAAACGAATTAATGACTGGTCATGCAAAGTATCCTATATTTTAATCAACTATACTTTTAGACAACAGAGTTAACATTTCGGGCGCACTGATCCTTCTGAGGAACACCTTTAATACTGTTTTAAGACCATGTGCATTTGAAAAATGATTTGTTTAAAATAATAACAGGGTTATAACCATTCAATTGGACAGAGTAAATCACTATGTTTATGCCTATATTCACTCCCTTGAATCCTGACCTTAGCTACTAATTTGACATGTTTTCAAAGAAAAACGCTCATGCAGAATTAATTATCAATTGAAAGCCTACTGCACATTCATTTTCACTTATGGTAGCTCAAGATCTGTCTTCTACTATTCTTAAACTAAGATAACAAAAGCAAACATCTTTTATCCATGTCTTTCCCCTACAATTCCATTTGGCCATGATTCATGAAGTTATTAGAAAATGTAAAATGATCATTATCCTCTATTAGAGCCGAGAAAAAAATTGGTGTGGAACTCTCTCAGCAGTTGCCTCCAAATATTATGATTTTCTAGACACAAGCTGGGTGGGACGGCGAGTTATGAAAAGGATGCAGAGATGCTTCTGTGAGATTTGGACAAGGTGAATAGGAAAGTGCATGGCAGAGGAAGTACAATGTGGCTAAATAGGAGGCAGCAAGAACAGAAGTCAAGTAATCATCTGAATGACAATTGACTGGGAAAGGGGAAGGTGCAGTGAAACCTGGGGTCTTTGTTCACCAGTCAGTGAAAATATGAACCCAGGTGCAGCAGGTGATGATGAAGGCAAATAGTATGTTAGCCCCTATAGAAAAAGGATTCGAGTACAGGAGCAAAGACGTCTTGCTGAAACTGTACAGAGCTTAGATGAGACTACATCTGGAGTACTATGTGCAGCTTTGGTCTCTTTATCTGAGGAAGGCTATGGAGGAGGTGCACTGAAGATCTATTGGATTGTTTCCTAGGATGGCAGGACTGACATATGAAGAGAGAATGGGTTGGTTAGGACTATATTCACTGGAGTTTAGGAGAATAGGGGGATCTCACAGAAACCTATAAAATGTTAACAGGACCAGACAGCGTAAATGCAGGAAGGATGTTCCCAACGACACTTTAAGGATATGGGGTATGCCATTTTGGACTGAGATGAGGAGAAACGTCTTCAGAGTGTGGTAAACCTGTGGAATTCTCTGCCACAGAAAGTGATTGAGCCCAAAACACTGCTTTCAAGGAGGACTTAGATATTGGTCTTAGGGCTAAAGGGGTCAAAGGATATGGGAGAAAATGTAAGAAGACTACTGAAGGATGAACAACCGGGATCACAGTGAATGGCAGAGCAGGGTCGTAGGGCCAAATGACCTACTCCTGCTTCTATACTTCTACATATACTGTAAATGAAATTTCCCTGACTGGAAAGCGTAATTCCATTGGCCTCAAATTATCTCAATAACATGAAATATCCATTCAAATAGATAAAGTCATTTTTAGTCCATCCACTGAAGGCACTTTACAAGCTCTTAGTTCTTCATCTCACTGACTTGTACCTTAACATGCCACAGGTTTGTACTAACTATTTTGATGGCTGAAGAAAATGAGAAAAAAACTCTACTTGGCACCAGACATCAGCCTGAATAATTCTATTTTCTGTGTTGTTTGGCCAAGCCAAATTGCCATTAAACAAAACATTGAGATATAAAAGTAGCAGCAAAATGGAAAACAAACATTAAGCAATGGCAAGATGACGAATAGAGGCAAAGAAAGGAACCCTGTATGAAGTGGAATAGAAAGGGAGAAACAAGTGATTCAGGAAAATCTCTAACCAGGATTCAAAACTTCACAAATGAATTGGTTGTAGATATTGAGACATAAAACCCTGTCACAAGTAATCTAAAATGTTACAGGAAAGAAACTGTGGTTTGTGACAGTATTTCCCCGCACAAGGGATCAAAGGCAAAAATAATGAACGTTGGTTGATATCCAAAAAGTAGAAGGATGGAAGCAACCATTCAGTAACTAGCTAGGTTCAATAAGGCAACTTGATACAATATAGTGACTACAAAGGCATCATATGCTACATCCATCGTGCAATGAATGACAGGAAGTGGTACATGTTCTTTAAATTAATAAAAATGCAGATTTCTTTAGAAGAAAGACACAATTTAAATTGTATCAGAGATAAAAGGTACTGCAGATGCTGGAGAATCCGAGATAACAAGCATGGGGCTGGATGAACACAGCAGGTCAAGCAGCATCATAGGAGCAGGAAAACTTGACGTTTCGGGCCTAAACCCTTCATTTCTGATGAAGGGTTTAGGCC
>JAHRHZ010000072.1:18909390-18922497 GCA_024137785.1 Ginglymostoma cirratum | reverse complement strand
GTCAAGTTTTCCTGCTCCTATGATGCTGCTTGACCTGCTGTGTTCATCCAGCCCCAAACTTGTTATCACAATTTAAATTGTGTCTTCTGTTGTTTCACTCCATTGAGATAGTGTTGAAAGTTTGTGATGTGAACATGAGTGGACCTACCGTTCCATATTTTTTAAACAAGGGAAAACATGGTCTCAGAACTGTAATTGCACGAGAAAGGCCAGAAAGTCATGTAAGGGTTGCAGCAGGGAAGTGCACGGAGACATGAGGGAGAGGAAACAGTGGAAAAGAGAGGGAGGGCATTGAAACAATAGAGTAATGAAGCAGTGTGATAAGTAGGGGGTTGAAGATCAGAGAAACAAAGAGCAAGATTGCCAGAGAGCATGCACGTGCGTGAGAAAAAGCACGAGTTGGGGGGGGGTGGAGCAAGCGCGAGTTGATGTGGGGGGGGATGTTGCAAATGTTTTCAACTCCAGTTTGCAGGAAACCCAACACAGAAACATTCATGGCATAGTCAAATTGACAAGCACCAGCAATGCATTCCTCATCCTGTTGAGGTTGCAGTTGTGGCTGTAACCAGACACAGATCCTACTAAAATTATTTTGAAGTTCGTAAGATTGAACACTATTCCTTCCTAAAGTTGGGGCAGCAGTCTCGTTCACAGAAAGGTTCATAGGGAGACCACTTCTCCCTTCCTCTCCCCTTCTCTTCTAATAGCTCACCCTACACTTTCCAATCTCTGCTCTTTCCCACAGTCATTATTCAGGGGAATACTCACTACCACATGCAAGCAATTGATTCGTGTCAAATCTTTGAAATCAAGACCAAGTCTTTTGACACCTGGCACATTATTCCCTGCAGATGTAGCACCTTCAAAAAATTCAGAGGTTTTTAAAACATTGTTAAATGTACTAGTTGCCAGCTGAAATGAAGTCGCAACCAATGTGCAAATAGCTGATGGTTGCATTAGACAGTCCTAGTGGTAAATCCTTCCTGCCAGGAACATGTGTTCATCTGACAGTGATTAAAAGACAATGACTCCCAGCATTCATTGCCTATATACGCATACACCCTCACCAGTATGGAGTACTTGCACCAGAAGCACACATACATGCCACAGAAAATCTCATCTGATCCAGTGGCATGCAGCAGCACCCCTTAAAAGGTTGATTAGAAATATCTAAATTGATACAGGTGGGGGTTGGGGGGGGGTTGACACTCAATTCATAATGAGTTGAGTACATATAAAGAGACACAAAGGAGCTATTATGGTGCATGGGCCAGGTGGTATATGTTCAAGTTCCACATGACATGGAGGTTGTCACGATATAATCAAAAATGTTGCTTAAGATAATTATAAAGAGATACTGACTGGCACCAGCAGTGGGTTGTAGAGTGAGGAACCATGCTTTAAAACTGAATAATATTTAACCTGGTCTCCCACTTCAAGTGGATGTAGGAAGTTTAATGCTTATGTCATTTCTAGATTAACATATTCAAATTTTGCAGTGATAACATAGGAATTACATAAAATTTAATCAAATCGGATGAAATAATGTTGTAAGTCTTTAAAATAAAACATAATCCGGTGTCAGGTATTTTAATTTATATGTTGCTGAGAGGCCAGCTCGTTGCACTGTCCAGTGTTCCTGGCAAATATGACACTTTGGAAAATGTCATCAGTTTATCAACATATGTCCAATAGCTCAGTTATTAAACTATATCAAGAACTTTTGGCTTCAAAATTAAATATATTTGAAGATCATTTTAACAAAATAAGGAAATGGCTCACAGTTATACAATAAATTTCACATTGCCGGAAGGTTGCAAAGCATCACACTGCAGATAAATTACTTCAAATTACTTTATGGCATGCAACGACCGGTGTTATGGATGTTGTCTGAACATTTTTGCAGCCAATGTTTCACAAACTGCAATGAGATAAAACCAGTTAAGCTGGTGTCATTGATAAAAGGTACTGCAGATGCTGGAGAATCCGAGATAACAAGCATGGGGCTGGATGAACACAGCAGGCCAAGCAGCATCATAGGAGCAGGAAAACCCGACGTTTCGGGCCTAACCCCTTCATCAGAAATGGGGGAGGGGAAGAGGGTTCTGAAATAAATAGGGAGAAAGGGGGAGGTGGATAGAGGATGGATAGAGGAGAGGATAGGTGGAGAGGAGGCAGACAAGTCGAACAGGCGGGGATGGAGCCAGTAAAGGTGAGTGTAGGTAGGGGGTCTTAAGCTGGTGTCATTGCATTGGCTGAAGTACAAATGTTGGCTAGGACAATGAGATCACCAGCTACTTTCTTCAAATTGTGCCAGTGAATTTTTTTTTACAACCACCTGAATAGGTCAACAATGTCTTGCTTTAAAATCTCATCTGAAAGACGGTACCTTTAACAATGAAGCACTCCTTCAAGAAGCAGTCCTGGTATGGAGTTTGAATTCGCAGCTTTCTGGAAGTGCTCTAAAATGAGTCAACCTCATAAACAAAACCCACCACTATATACGAACACTAAAATTCACTGTATGGAAGAGAAACTACAGGGCACATCTGAGATCATCAAATGCTGTCACAGATGGATTTCCACAGAAAACAGTAACACATCCGATTACACATAACTATTGATTGCTGCATATTAAAAATAACTACCTTTAAATTAAGTATAAAGAAGGTCAAAATAAATCAATAAACTTTTTTCAATCCTTTAATAAATTTTTATAGCTCTTAAATGCTCCAGTTATTAATTATATTCTGATTTGATATAATTGACAAATGTCATCATATTCCCAAGTTATGTACACAGTTCAACTTGCAAACACTCAATTACAAACAAGATTCTACATTAATTTTAAAGATATGTCATACAAACATTTTCTCGTACTTACAAATGGCTATACTATATAATGTTATTATTGTGCTCTGATCGGTGTACAAATTGACTTACGAACGTACTCAAGAACGGAACCCACTTGTAACCTGGAGACTGTCTGTATGATAAACAATGTAGGGCCCTTAACAGTTGCTCATGAGGCATCACTTTGCACTGTCTTGAGAAATGTTGCTTAATTCTTACACTGTATTTTCTATCATAGCTATCTTTCAATCCATATTGCTATCTAGCACTTAATTCCATACTTCTTGACTCTCTTGGTTAGCATGTTATCAAAGATGTTCTGAAAATTCTGCATATGGCTTCCACCATATTGTTCTCACTTTGTGCCCCCATTTCTTTTGGCAAAATGTCAAAATAAGGGGACCATGATCATCATCACAACACTGAGCATGCCCAAAGGGCACACTTCATTTTTCGAATGAATATTAATCTAAGAACACAAGTCTCAATATTTTGTGTTTTAGTAAATCTTACCATGTTAATCAATTGAGAGTGCACTATATCTTCAACCAAAATAGCAGTTTCCATGAGAGGTCGGCGAGCATCACCAAAACCATACCTGCAAAGCAAAGAACAGAGGGGGTTTAAAATTCCATGAAGTCTTAGAAACAACTGAATGTATTGTTTACAAGAAAAGATATCCATAAATACCTGCATAAAAATAAAAATCATGATTAGAATATTGCTAAGACCAAATATTGTATTGTTTGCAAATTAATTAATTATGCTACAGTAGCATAGGAGATTGGTGCATAAATAAATTTGTACGTCTAGGAAATAATCAAATTATAATTTTGAATTAAGTGCTGTTCAATTTATATAGTTCCACCATGAGAGCTACCCAACTTCTACCATACAAACATGAAATAACCAAAATCATTATCTTCTCCATTGCTGATGGACATATGCATTTGGTAGTTCCTTCTCTGAAAATGGAATGGAATGGAATGGAATGTTGCCCTGCTACCCAAAAAATACATGTTCCTATTAGCAAACTGACATCTGTGATTTGGATTTAAATTTAAGAGTTGCTGGTTAGAGGTAATAGATAATAATTCATTACCAAATTATCATCCCACCATCTTATTAAAATGAGTTGGACAATCATGAAATACACTCTAATTTGATGAAAGGGCCCACAGGATATAAAAGATTCATCCAGTCAACAATCCTGGATGATATCCAAATTAGCTTCATGTAGCTGGTACACCTGCAGTAGAACGAGTACCTTAAAAATATGTATTTTGCACGGTATCAGCCCACTGATGAGATAATATTTCAAATTTTTTTGATGAATATGAAAATCAGGTATAGCACTATGCCATCGAAAACGACTCTAAAGCAGAACAGTTGATGGCGCAATTCTATCGTGCTGTCTTCATCCTCACTTGGATCGTGACAGGTTTCGATCTTAGTGCAACTTTTCTCAATTTTCCCTTCTGCTGTCTGCTAAACTGTTTCACACACATACAGCAAGCTCTGTGTCATCGCAGCAGATGCTGAGAAAGAGGAAGGAACCCAACATGTTAATAAGCCACAGCCACTTCCTTTACATCAATTATTATTTTAGGTCACTGAAAACATCAGACTTAAACTGAAGGTTTATAAAATTCAGCCTAGAGTTCTCTTGCCATTTGTACCCAATACCTGTTTACTTTTGCATTACACTGTGAAAAATACCTCAATACTGATTATTCTCAAAACCATTAGAACAGGATCATACAACAAATAAAGCAGCTTAGTCCCAATCTGCATTTATTTCTCTTCAACTTCACTACGGCCTCTCGCAAAATGAAGTAATGGATCACAAAAAATACAATATTCAGAGCAAGACTGGGCCAGTCAGCTCCTCAGGCCTGTTCCTCGATTTGATAGGATCGTGGGTGATCTGATTATGGCCTCAACTCTACTTTTTTGTCCATGCCTCATAACCTTTGGTCTTCTGGTCAATCAAGAATGCACAAATCTGCATTCACTGTTCTGAGGAAGAGATTTTCACAGACGAACAACCCTCTCAGTGGGGTTGAGCTTGCCTCCAGCAACATGCAGCAATATTTATGTTATTTCCCATAACAAAAGAAAGTGGGTATGGATTTAATCATACTGAAGAAACCAATGGATATTTATTGCAACTATTATGTAAAAACATTACAATGCTCAGTCACTTAAGTGTTTGAACTAATATTCAACTACTACATTTCAATATAGGTGCACGCAGGATATTATGAGCATGTCTCTTCACAACATACAAACATACTGACCATGAGATATAACACAACTTTCAGATCACAAATTTCCTCATGCCCATCTTAAATGGAAGATTGAAACAAAAACAGAAATTACCGATGAAACTCAGCAGGTCTTGGTAGCATCTGTGGAGAGAAAGCAGAGTTAACATGGAGGAGGGTGGAGGAAAGATCCTCTTAACACCCAGCCTGTCAAGTCTCGTCCTGTAGATCCACTGGTGATGGTGATGGTGGTGGTGACCTGCCTTCTTGATACTTTAGAAAACAAAGGCATCAAGGGTAATAAGAAAAATGGCTTTGAGCTAAAAGATCAACCATCATATTGAATGTTGGAGCAAGCTTGAAGGGGCAAATTGCTTATTCCTGCTCCTAGTTTCTATGTACTATTACAATCCTTGGAACCCCACAACCTGTTAGGAACTGAGTTCCAGAATTTTGACACACTGACTATAAAGGAATGCTTGTAAAGTTCAAGTCAGGATGGTGCGTTGTTTGGAGGAGAACTTGCAGATGATGGTGCTTCCATACATCTGCTGCCCTTGCCCAATGCAATACAGGTTGGGGTTTGGAAGATCCTGACAAAGGAGCTTTCAAGAGTTTCTGTGGTTACTGCTGAACCAGTGGTAAAGGAAATGAATGCTGAACATGGTGGATAAGATCCTAATCAAGTACGTCTTTTTGTCTTGGTGTTGACAGAGCTGCATCCATCCAGACAAATGGACAGTAATCTGTCACACTCCTGACTTTCGCCTTGTAGATGGTGGACGGGCTTCATCAAGGCAATAAGATCAGGAATGGAGTGGCACTGGCCAAACCAAAGTAAGCATCAGCAAGCAAGTTATTCCTTTTGAATTGCTAACAAACGTCACTATCAACGATTCCATACATCACTCTGCTGACAATCAAGAGTAGGCTGATAGGGTGGCAATTAGCTGGGTTGGATTTATCCTGCTTTTAGTAGACAGGACATATCTGGTCAAGTTTCCACGTTGTTGTCTGGATGCCAGCATTGTAGCTGCACAGAAACAGATTGGCTAGCAGCACAGTTAGTTTTGGAGCACAGATCCTCAGTATTATTGCTTGAATATTGTCAAGGCCCAAAGCCTTTGCAGTAGCAAGTGCCTTGAGTTATTTCTCTATATCACATGGAATTAATCAAATTGATTGAAGAGTTCATGGGGACTTCAGGAGGATACCATGATGAATCATCTAATCATCACTTCTAGCTGAAGATATCTGCTCCAGCCTTGATCTTTCCTCTCAAGTACCAGGCTCTCCCAAAAAATGAGAATGGGGCCACTTGTGGAATTTCCTCCTCTTGATAATTCTTTAATCGTGCATTACCATTCACAGCTGGATGTGGCAGACCACAAAACTGATCTGATTAGCTGGTCATGGGATTTCTCTGTTGTCTACTGCATGCTGCTTCTGCTACCTGGTATAAGTAGTTCTGTGTTTTGGCTCCACCAGGTTGACACATCTCACTTTTACGTATGACTGCTGCTGCTCTAACACATCCTCTTGCCCAGTTCATTGAACCAGAATTCTAATTTTCTATTCTTCCTGCTAACATGGACAAGTTCACGTTTTCCTGTACTACGCTCCATCTGCCAATTTCTTTGCCCATCCACTTAACCTTTCAACATCCCTTTGTAGGTTTCTGTTGTCCTCCTCATAACTTACTCTCCTACCTTCAACCCAATCATTGATATACATCAAAAATGTACTGACCCTATGGCACTCTGGAGTTTGCCAACCCAAAAATGACCCATTTAACCTTTCTTGCTTCTTCATGTTAGTCAATTAATCCTTTATTTACGCTAATGGGTTAGTGCCTAAACTCTTAGCTTTTCTTTTGCCCAGGCAGTGCATTCATGCATTAATCACTTATTCTAAGTCTCACATCATTATCCCTTTCATCTTTCAACATCTCTACAGTTACACACTAACCTGGCTCACATCTGCCAGTTGGTTGGTTCGCCAAGCTCGTTCGTTGTTCCGCAGACATTTCGTTACCATATTTGGTAACATCATCAGTGAAGCCTCCAATGAAGTGCTGTTGTGTTTTCCCACCTATTATTTAAACTCTGGAGTCCATTGAGCTGGATGACCTCACTTCCGGTTTTCCTTCATCACAACGACGCTTCATCGGAGGCTGCACTGATGATGTCACCAAGCATGGTAACGAAATGTCTGCGAAACAACAAACCAGATCGGCGAGCCAACCAACTACGATGTTATAACTACCACAGAGGAATTATAGTGTATCTTTAATTAAATTTCATGAAGAACCTGAACCCAGCTTACCCTAATGCAGCCACAGAGTTCCCAGGAAAGCAGATGCTGGTGATTTCCGATCAACCTCCTTATATCATGATTAACTGCAGCAGGTAGAATAGCTATGTTGCCTCAAGATCAATCAAATTAGTTCATTGTTTGGTGAGTTGCATACAAATTCACTGAACTGACCAAAGGAATCCAGGATCAGCAACGAGCCCACATTTGAAACTACAGGTGGCTCCACGTGGACAAATTTGAGCATCTTCAGAAAAAACTGAGCAATAATCTGGTCAGATCAAACCATTACTGCACCATTCAATGTGTAGTCTCAGATTTTACCCACTCATTCTTCCTAAAGCGAAGTGCCACACCTCTGTAAAGGGATTTTGGAAGATAAATACGATTTGATCAACCAATCAACCGTAACTGCATCCATGTGGAAGAACTCAAGATCAGATAAACTAACACAAGTAGGCCATTCAGGCCACCGAGTCTACTCCTCCATTCAATAAAATCAGGTTGCAGCCTCCTATAATCATCGATTGCTTCAAACATTTGTAATGAATGTATTCAATGACCCAGCCTCCATTGCTCTCTGAGGAAGGGAATTCCACAGTGTAACAACGCTCAAAGAAAAGATTCTCCTCATTTCAGTGTTAAATGAGAGACCTCTTATTTTTAAACACTGTCCCGTTACTCTACACACTTCTGTAAAAGGGAAATATCCAGCTTCTAGCTTTTCTAAAATCTAATGGGTAGAGGCTCAACCTGAACAAACTTTCCTCGTAAGAACCTCTTCTGTCATGCTTCACAGGCCACTTTGCATAACACTTTCGTCCCACGAATTAGTCAAGCTCTCAAGACAGCTTCTAATACAATTCTACCCTTTCTTGAGTAAGGAAACCAAAACCGCACATAGTATTCCAGAGGCAGTCTAACCAGGACCTTGCCATGCTTTAGCAATATTCCCCTATCCTGATACATAATTCCTCTTGCAATTATCTCTAACATTCCATCTGTCTTCCCACTCACCTGCTGAAACTCCACTTTTGTGATTCATGCAACTGGACACCCAGATCCTTCACCATATTTCAGGCAGGGGCTGAAACACACCCTTCTTTTCATTTTAAGAAACTACTGTACATGGCCCTACTGTCTGTTGTGCCTGAACAGAGATAAAAGGCTTATCAGTCTGTATTTTGTTGGAACACATGGTGATGTAGGCTCATCAGTCTTAGTAAAACCAAATGTTTCGAGCCCAACACAATATGGTAAGAGAGAATATTGGAGCATTACTCAAACCTTCATGACTTCATAAGGTAAACAGCATCCAAATTTGAACATTTCTACTCCTCAGTTATATATGAACTTTGTTTACAAGTGCAGATATGGCAACATTAATGTTAGAAATTCAGCTCAGTTCATCGGAAGTGGGGATTTTACAACTAAATGTGCTATAACACTGCAAAATCTAATGTTAAAAATGTTGATCCATTTTAAAAATACTGAATGTTCAGAAAAGTTTTTATTCTTTTCACATCACTGAATTATATGATATTGTGCTACAATACCCATAAAATAGGCAAGTGTGTCACATCAAAAAAACACAGTAGCATCTCCCACACCATTGCTCACTATAAGGTGGAAGTTTTATAAGAACAAGTAGTTATGCTAAGTATCATTACCAGGGATATTGACTTAGCAGTACAGAAGAAAACTACAGAATGCACAGTTATCATGCTTGCTGATTTACAATCTTTAATTAAAAATAAATTTCCACGAAAAAAACCTCAAAAGTTTGCTTATTTCGTTCTCAAATTATTACATATTTTAAATAAGTTCTCTTCATTCTCAAAAATTATTTGGTCGGGCTCCTAGCTGAAATGTTAACATCTTTCATCGTGTTTCTAAACAATCTAACAATCCAAAAAAAATCTATGATCACAGGTACTTCTGTCAATACATACTAAACAAACATACTAATACATACAGGTATTAGCTGTCAGAGATTTAAACAGATGCCACATTTGCTTTGACAAATTAACCTTCAAACTTGGAGTCTCTTGGTTAAAGTAAAGGAATCCTCAAGTGCTCATTGGATGAGGAAGACATATCTATTAGTCTTAACTTCCTTTGACACACAGTTTGCAGACTGCAAGGATAAGAATATTATATAAACTCTGAAACTACATGGCATTCAGCCAATCTTCTGTGGTTTATATAACTGCAACATTACCAGTCAACTGCACAATTTCAGATCTCATTGCAACCTCCATCACTGATGGCAGAGTTTTCAGCCATTTTCGCTTTGGAATTGCTGAACTGCTTTCGCTTCCGAAATCTCTGCCACTCTTCAACAGTTACCCCTAAAGTTCATTCTTTGACCAAGCCCCTGTCACCTTCTAATTTGTCTATCCTACTTTTGACTGATATATCCACATCATCCCATTAAATGCATTATTGCATTTTTCGTATCGAAAATTGTTCCAAACATATTACATCACTACCAAAAATCACTAAAAAAATTTTAGCATTAACACTAACAGGACACTTATTGTTGTTAAGGGAAGATACTCAATTTTGATACTCAAATTTTTGATATCATTCCAAGGTAGAAAGTGATTGCAATTGAAAGATTGCAATAAGTGATTGTGGTTGAATCTTCATTTAGTAAATAGTACATGTAGGGCGATGAAGAAGGTTTCAAGTTATTTATGCAATTCAAAGTGTCATTCAGTAGAGGGTACTTTAAACATATGAAAGGAAAGAGCAGTATATGTAACTTATAAACATTTTAAGGTGTTTAAAATTAATTACTGCCACTAATTCAATAAAATTTGATAGCTTGCACATTTCTAGTTTACACGTACTGTAAATTACAGCACTGCCATAAGTAATAACATAAGCAATACCAAGACAGTACACTAATTTGAAACTTTTGGATATAAGTTTTTTTTAGTTTGATATTGCTTTTAAATAATTTCTAATCTCAACAGAACAGTATGAGGGATATGTCAAGTAGATGTGGAACCCTACACCAAGAAAAAAGGTGAATTAATTAATCCACTGCCATATATCTTCATAAGATCAGTTATTACTGAGAAGCATTAACAAAGGTCAACGTCCGTAGGGAAATAGCAGGTGGTATGGTGGATGGGAGAAAGAACAAAAAAAAACATATCAAGTAAATGTTGTTATTCTTTGGATACTTCAGTTTTATGAACTGCGCTTTGTTGCTTTAAAAATTGGGCTACTTGGGTTGCCTTTGCTACTAGTTGGAAAGGAAATTGGTATTCGTCTCTATCTGGGTGGGTTTAAGTCAGACAAGAGATTTACTGTATATCGTTCTGGAATATTTCTGACTGCAAAGCTTCATTTATCAATGTGGTGCCATGTTGTCTGTTTAACAGAAGCAAGGGGTTTTCAGTAAGTGATAGTGCTAGTTTGGAGGAAGGCCTAAAATTCAGATTCAGGTTATACAACACTGATCAGTCTTTTAAAGTGGCAGGTGCCAAAAAAATTGGAAAGAAAATGCATTTAGTCAAATGAAAATAAAAATCAGATCAGAGCCTAAATTTTTTGAGTTTACTTCATGGATTGCAGTGTAAGCATATTTTCCCTCTACAAAGAAATTAGGGATGCTTCTAAACTTAGAAGTAAAAATGAAAGAGAAACAATGCGGAGAAAAAAAAATTTGGTTAGGAAAACTACTTGTAAAGCTAAAAAAATACTTTTAGGACATTTAAAACCTTTCTGGATTACATCTCAAAACAGCCACATGACTACACCTCCTTCTCAGCAAGATTGAATTTTGATATGTGTAAATTGCATTAGGTTAATCAATCAGTCTTTAGGAGTTATTGCGTTGGGGTTTCAAGATGCGAACTTTCCTTTTAAGCAAGAAAATTTGCTCTACAATAACTTTTCACAAAATAATCAACCTGGTCTCTTAGTCTTCGCACTGTAGCGATTTACCTCCAAAAATACAAATGGATAACTGCTGAAAGGAAGTATAGAAAAACACACAATGTATTTACATTTTTCATCATTTGCTTTCTATTTCAGTTCAATTTGTTATTTTTCTATTGATTTTAAGCTTTAATCTTTCTAAACCTCATCAGAGCTTAACTAGAAGCTTTCTGAGAAACTAAATGCATTAGATTCAGAACATAATTGCCTCCTCAAAAGATTACCATCAGATTTATATTACTTCAAAATACTCACTTATTACTTATGATGTCTTTTGGTGTCTTGTAAAATTGCGTTATTTTATCCACTACAGTATCCATTTGATCTAATTCATTCACATGCATCATTCTTCTTTCACGTATTGAGATTACACTTATGATCTCATAACATTCAAATAAAGTTTGTTGAAGGCACTCAGAAAATCAAATAGAGGTTTACCTATTTCCTCTCCGGTTTCTTTTGCTGGCATTTAATTGCAAGTTTTTCATTAAATTGGACTTGTTGAGCTGTACACATTATACATTTTTAAGCCTAACAAATTAATCCAAAACCCTATTCAGTCTTTATCGTGAAGAATGAATTAAAAATACATCTATTACATCCACTATTTCTAGATCTACTCATACTTCTGTCTAATTGTTTATTATGACTTCTGCCTTCTACCTGCCACAAACTAGCTAAAAAAAACCTGGACTCTCGATATAATTTACAATTCATCCTTATGCTCTCATAACATCACACAGAATTTAATAAAACATTATTCCAGTCATTTCAAGATTATAGCACACCAAATTTAGGTGTATGCATGTATGCAATACGCACAATGCAGAAAACACAAATAACATGAGCCCAAATGTCAACCTTGGTCCAAAAGTGGCAACTGAGCACCAAAGTACAAAACATACACCAGTTTACCCTAAATCTGATATAAATACCTTGCCTACAATAAGTATCAGCTGTGGCAATGACATTTCAATAAAGAAAACATAGTTGTACTAAAACGATTCCTCCAATGCACTGGGTTAGAAGTCACACAACATTAGGTTTTAGTCCAACAGGTTTATTTGAAATCACAAGCTTTTGGAGCGCTGGTCCTTCCTTAGGTGAAGTGAAGGGAAGCATAGATAGAAGGGAAAGATTTATAAGTGAAAGAAGGGAAAGAAGGGAAAGAGGTGGTCGGGGTTGGGGGGAAGGAGGAGGTCGAGGTCGGGGTCGGGGTCGGGAGGGGAGGAGGTGGTCGGGGTCGGGGTCGGGAGGGGAGGAGGTGGTCGGGGTTGGGAGGGGAGGAGGTGGTCGGGGTCGGGGCGGGGAAGAGGTGGTCGTGGTCGGGGTCGGGGGGATGAGGTGGTCGTGGTCGGGGTCGGGGTGGGGGGATGAGGTGGTGGTGGTCGTGGTCGGGGTCGGGGTGGGGGGATGAGGTGGTCGTGGTCGTGGTCGGGGTCGGGGTCGGGGGAGGAGGTGGTCCGGGTTGTTGTCGGGGTCGGGGTCGGGGTGGGCGGAGGAGGTGGTCGTGGTCGTGGTCGTGGTCGTGGTCGGGGAGGGGAAGAGGTGGTCAGAGTCAGGGTCGGGGAGGGGAAGAGAGGGTCGGGGTCGGGGAGGGGAAGAGGGGGTCGGGGTCGGGGTCGGGGAGGGGAAGGGGTGGTCGTAGTCGTGGTCGCAGGGGGCAAGGGGTGGTCGTGGTCGGGGTCGGGGGGCAAGGGGTGGTCGGGGTCGGGGGGGG
>JAHRHZ010000072.1:6336522-6347883 GCA_024137785.1 Ginglymostoma cirratum | reverse complement strand
CATTTAGCATGCTTGTTTATTTAATTGTGTGGATTTCTTTTAGTGTTTTATACGTTAATGTGGGAGCTAATAACAAATATTACCCAGTAATTGAAGCAATTGCCATTTTAGCATCGATCTATAGCATTTTATGTTGCCATTTCATTCCGACCTGCTATATAGTTTACTTCAAGAAAGAAAGTAATGTTGAGTCAAATTATTTGACACATGCAAGGGAGCATTTCAAACAGAAAGGACAGTTTGTCTGTCCAGTTACCAACATGAAAAGACACTCAGGTCAGCCTTCCTCCGTGACTCAAGTGATAGCAGATTCTGAATTTGAATGTCAAGTTAATCAGAGATTTCATCACACAAACCAGAACAAAAATTTTCAGAATCAAACACTTGAATCAACCTGTCTGAGAAAAAGGCATAGAAGTGTGTAAATATTTCATGTTTTCAGAAGGAAATAAAGAAGAATAGTGGTTTTATTCTTTGTTGTGACCACTTTGAAATTAATATTATGCCAAAGTAACATTATACGCTATAAATAGCAGATCCTTGAAACTTTACGCTGTACAATATCATCAAGGAAGTACATTTGAATGAAATTAACTTGATATTTCAAATGCAGATTTAAACCACTTATTTGAACTGGGCTAAACTAGATCAGTTATAACCTAAGTTAAAATACAAAAAAAAGCTCAATTGAACCCATCGATCATTTGTACACTATTATTGTACATCAATTGAAGAGGCAGATTTTTCCAAAGGAATTAAGTTACACTGTATTCTTTAACATCGTGTTACCCCAGATTTGAACATGGGGCATGATTGGGGCAGGTGGAATCACTGCATGGACTAACTTCATTGAGTGACGCTGATATGTGGGAACACCGCAACCTTCAAGTTCCCCTCCAAGTTACTCACCAACCTGAGTTGGAAACATAACCTCCATCCATCACTACTGGACAGTCACAATTCCCCTAAGGGAATTGTGGGACAACCCACAGCATGTGGACTGCAGTGGTTCAAGTAGGCAGCTTACTACCACCTTCTCAAGGGTAACTTGGTTGGGCGATAAATACTGACCAGCCAGTGATGCCCACCTCGGACAAGTAAATAAAGAAAAACACTTTAACCATCTGGCACCTAAACCATTACTGCCTGTGGCTTTATAACCCTCTTTCCTCCCCATATGATACCCAACCCCTTATCACCTGCCAGCCACCTGCTCCATCCATTTATCTTCATCATGATAGAGGCGAAATATGGACCCCTGATGTTTGAATTCCATCATCTGATTTTAAACGTTGGGACTTTCATGTGCTGAAATGATTTTGAATAGATAAAACAATGATTTAGTATTGCTACTGTGGTCACCTGACCAAACATCGACAAAGTTGTGAAACCTGTGTGAGATAAACAAAGGCAATTTGAACTGAAATTAATATGTCATTAAAAGGTGCTGGACTGAGTCAATGCATTCTAACATAGGGAAACCCATGTCTCCTGTATTGATTTATATCTATATTTGAATTTTTACATGAAACCTCACCTCGAATTAGCAAACTTCAAGAAGAAACAGAACTTATGTTCGCAGGACAAACTGTTTTGGACAGAGCAGGAGGGAAAGATCTTTGGCTGCAACTCGGAACAACTGGAGAAAGTGCTGTCTCAGACTCTGAGGAAGAAAGCCCAGTGACAGAACTGGTTACAAAGAAACAGCAGAACAGGGGAAACTCAAAGGATAAATGAAATATTCATCACTGATGCAAATACACAATATCAATTAAACGGTCATGGTTTCAGATCAAAACCTTATATCTCATTGATAGACTGAGGATGTCAAGTTGTTTATTTCTTACATCATTCCTTTGTACAGGACAGTCTTCCTTTTTGACATTGTGCCTGTGTATGCATGCTTGACATCGCATTTTCATTACATTTTTCCAGGGTTAACAGACAGTAAAAATGTTTCTTTCTTTCACGCAAAAGGACATATTGATTGGCTATTTATTGTTTTGGATGTGTTAGCTGACTACAGAACAGCCACAAATCTGGCATCTATCTGACAAATTAGAGAATTGCACAAACTTGTCCTGTCTACAGAAAGAAGGAGAAATCTAATCTGGTCAATTACCAGTCCATCAGCCTCCTCTTGACCACCAGCAAAGGGGTAGAGGGTGTCTTGAAATTTACGAATCAGTGCTTAATCACCCAAAAAAAAAGGTTCACCAATGCTCAATGTGTATTGTTCTAGGACCACTCAGTTCCAGACCTTACTGCACAAAACATAGACGAAGGAGATTTTTTCCAAAAATGAATTTTTTTGAACTTTACGTCACAAATAGACAGGGTAGTTAAAAAGGCGTTTTTACACTGGCCTTCATTGCTCAGTTCTTTGAGAACAGGAATTGGGAAGTCATGTTGAGGTTATATAGGACATTTGTTCTGGAGCATTGCGTCCAGTTTTATTGTCCACTTATAGGGACGATATTATTAAGCTAGAGAGGGCTCAGAAGAGATTTACCAGGATGTTGCCGGGCATGGAAGATTTGAGTTATAATGAAGGCTGGATAGGCCTGAACTTTTATAACTGGAGCATAGGAGGTTGAGAGGTGACCTTATAGAGGTTTATAAAATCTTTCAGGGTGTACATAGGATTAATTGTAAACTCCAAGCATTCGTGGCTGGTGGTGACAGCTCCACCTGGTGATGGATGCGAGACTTGCAGGCTGACTGACGCTCCAGTGTGTGGCCAGGCCCGGGTGCATGCATCGGTGGTTCCAACCAATTTTATAGAGATAAAACTTAAACTTAAAGATCTGGACATTTTTCTCATCTTCCGGGCTTATTTTATTTCTGCAGATTTTTTAAAAAATTCTGGTTTTGTCACCAACATGGTGCTAGAGAATGACGCCTTTGTACACTTATCAATGTACTCATGTTTTCCCATCAATGAGTACACATGATAATATAATCTAAATCTAATTCTAATTTTAACGCCTCCTCCACAATAATCCTCAACATTGGTTCCTGTTATTGGAGCCCGGAGAACATCACCTCCGTTCATTGGCCTGCACAGAGAATAGAAGAGTCAGTTCTCGTAACCTCACAAATTACTTTATTAATGTATTCAACAACATACGTGTTGCTTAAATGTTTTTATCACAAAACAAGACCTTAGATATATATTTTCCCACAAACTGGAGGGCGTGCAGGGGATGCAGAGGGAAGTGTGTTACTATGCAGCAGAGAAGATCATTGACCTATTTGCAACACTGTTGGCCATTCCTCCACAGCCACTGGAATCCTCTGAAACTACCCAAGTAGTCACAGAATATAAAAGCTAACACCCGATCAGGACAGCTGCTGCTGCTGCTGACAAGGGATGATGCTGGCCAGACACTGCAATCGATGTTGTCACCACGTCCTTGACGTAGGGATTGCTGCTGCAATGGTTGGTCTCCAGAGTTTTCACTGGCTGCATGCCCTGAGGGTCTTTTTTTTATTCTTTCTCTTATCGCTATCACGTTGTGCTGTCTTCTTCCCAGCAGCATGCCGTCGGCTGGTACCCTCTCGATCTGTCTCTCTCTCTCTCTCTCTGCAGCCTCCTGCTAACATCCCCCAGGCAGCAGCTTCTACCTCCTCTCTCTCTCTATCTCTCTGCAACCTCTGGCTAACAAATTCAAGGCTGCATCCGCAATCCATTACTATACTCCTTATCCACTCACGAATGTGTGGCCAAATTCAGCTCTGACTCCATTTGCAAATTTGCTGATAACACTACTATTGTTGGTTGGAACTCAAACAAAGACGAGACAGAGTACAAGAAAGAGATAGAGAGCTTAGTGGCATGGTGCAAAGACAACAATCTCTCCCTCAATGTCAGCAAAATGAAAGAGCTGGTCATCGACTTCAGGAAGTGGAGTGGAGGGCACACACCTGTCTGTATCAATGGTGCTGAGGTAGAGATGGTTGAGAGCTTCAAGTTCCCAGGAGTAAATATCACCAACAATCTGTCCTGGTCCATCCATATTGATGTTATGGTCAAGCAAGCACACCAATGCCTCTACTTCCTCACAAGGCTCATCATAGGCAACATTTCCACAATGACTCTTCCCCGTTTTTATAGATATACCACAGAAAGCATCCTATCCGATTGCATCACAGCTTGGTATGGCAACTCCTTTGCTCAAGACCGCGAGAAATTACAGAGAATTGTGAATGCAGCCCAGTCCATCACGAAAACCAGACTTCCTAATATTCAATCTGTCTACACTTCCCACTGCCTTGGGAAAGCAGCCAACAGAATCAGAGACCTCTCCCACACTTGTTATACTTTCTTCAAGTTTCTTCGATTGGGCAGAAGATGCAAAAGTTTGAGAATATGTACCATCAGACTCAAGATCAGCTTCTTCCCCGCTGTTATAAAATTTATGAACAGATCTCTCATATATTGGGTTTGATCTTTCTCTGCACCTTCTCTGTAGCCGTAACACTACATTCTGCATTCTATGCTAGTACTTGATATACTTATGTAAGTTATGATTTGTCTGGTTAACTCACAAAACAATAAATTTCATCGTATCTTGGATGTGACAATAATAAATTAATTCTAATCAAATGGAAATGGACTAGCTATATAAATACCGTAGCTAAAAGAGCAAGTCAGAGGCTAGAAATCCTGCAGTGAATGACTCATTTCCTGACTTCCCAAAGTCTGTCCACTATCTACAAGTCAGAAATGAGGAGTATAATGGAATACCTCCCAACTGCCTGGATGGTTGCAGCTCCAACCATACTCGAGAAACATCACATAGGTCAGTTACAGTCAGGGAAATCAAGGACCATTGAAGACACTCAAACCAAGGTTGAAAATCTGGGAATCTTGTGAAGCCAGAAGCAAAGTGATGAAACATATTGGAAGCCAAACCTAGCTTCAAATATGGAAGAAGAACATAAGGAAAATTTATTGATGTCCCAGGAAAGGAAGATGATCCATTATTAAAACCTTGGTAAAACTGGGAAGAATTTATTGAAGCTGCAATGATTATTCACGAAATGCCGTTGAAAAAATCAGGGATTATCTTTTGAGCTGCAGACAATGTGAATCATTCAGAAAAAAAGCATTATTGAACTGGATATCATTAAAACCCCAGGCAGTAGATTCATTCTGTGAAACCATTAAGGAAATAAGAATTATTTTTTGGGTCCTAAATAGCAAGATTAATTCAGAGAAGTTTCAGAAGAAGAGGAAATCCTCCCTTATCCCTGCAAAAGGTGGGAAGGCTCCAATTTAGCCATTGGAAGGCAGAAGCCTCCATTTTGTCTGTAAAACATGAGAAACACTCAATGCAAAAGCTGAGAGTAACAACACTGTTGTTACTGCAAAATTAAAAGTGTTTAAGCAAGGAGAAGTAAACATGTTGAGAAGTCATAGCACCAGAATTAATATCGCTGGGAAGATTTAATTCCAGAGGTTAGACAAATAAAACAAAGCTTGACATCTCGGAAGAAAACAATTCTTGAATTATAGAATAGCTACCAAAGTATATTAAATTTAATAGTTACCAAAGCATAATACATGATAATACATTTCTATGTGCAATTCGGAGCCTAATGATGATGTTACAGATCACAGCGGTGTAAAAAGACAGATACTTTTGATGAAGTTCTGAAACCCTTTGGTGATTATTTCCACCTCAGAACAAATTACACTCTTGAAAGAGCAAATTTTAACAGAAGAGTTCATCATCCAAGGGAATCTGAAGATAAATTCATTAATGATCTCTAGAGTTTGGTGGAGATAGTGATTTGGTCAGAGTTCATAAGAGACAGAATTGACATTAGAATTGCAGATGATTTGTCAGATTCATGACAGTCAAAAGAAATCTTGACTCTCAGAAAAGCCAAGCAGACAGTAAGTGAAGGCAAATTCAGAAATAGCACAGATCAGTCCTAAAAGGGAAATGGATTTTATCATAGGAGATGAATAGAATTCACTCTGATCTTAAGGTACGAAATCACTTAAGTCACACACGAGAATTGAGTATGTTGAGTAGGACAGATGAAAAGCTTCTTTGAACAGGAATACCCTAAATTATTCAGTGGATTAGGGAAACACAAGACTGAATTCAGCATCACAATGAAGAAAATTATATCATTGTGTCTCTATACAGCCAAGAAGATTATGAGAATCATCTATAGAAATGGATGCATTTTCCCTAGTTATGAAACCAATCAAGTGGTGAACATGCCTAGTTACTGTACCCAAATCATTAATATTGATGTTGACCTTAACAACTCAACAAGGCTCTGACAAACAAAAATTCGCCCTATGTTTATGGCTGACAAGAGTTTGGTTAGATAATCCAAAATTTACGAGACTCAATGCAAATAGTACGTTCTGGCAGGTACTTTTAGATGAGCAAACAAATTACTTACCACATTTAGAACTCCATCAGGAGATTTGCTTCTACAGACTCTCATTTCAGATTGCTTTAGCCCCGATAATGTTTCAACAGACAATGTCCAAAATTTGACAAGCTCTTCAAAGAGATACATATCAACTGAATGACATATTGAAACAGTCCACGTGCCTGAACAGAGATTGCATGCAGTTCTGAAATCCATTCAAGTGGAAAGGCACATCCTTAATACAAATATGAATTCTCAAAATTATCTCTTCACTTTTGGAACTCATTATCAAAAAATAGATAATGACAGACCTACAGAATACCAAAACCATTAAGGTACTTTAATCAGTTCACAATGTACAAGGATTTTAGAGATGGTAAGCTAAATTTTTGCCTCACTTTATTACATCACACCTCTGATTTGAGCCTTATTGAAGTTAGAAAGTTTTTGGGAAATCAGGAGGCAAGTTATCCACTGCAGAATACCCAGTCTCTCGCCTGCTCCTATAGCTACAATATTTATCCGGCTGCTGCAGTTAAGTTTTCAGTCTGCGGTGACTCCCAGGGCATTGATGATGGGGAATTCCGTGATGATGATGCTGTTAAAAGTCAGGGAGGTGCCATGATTAAAATTGTGGTCAATGCAGGGTGGAGCTGGAGGAACACAGCAGGTCAGGCAGCATCATAGGAGCAGAAAAGTCAATGGTTCGGCCAGGGACACTTCCTCAGAAATCGTTCCAATTAGAGACCATTGTGCTTAGTCATTTTGTGTTGTGAAAATGTCACTTGATGCTTATCTGCCCAATCCTGAATATTTCCCAGGGCTTCCTGCATGTTAAACCAATAAATTGCTCTGGCTCCCAGTGTAACTCCTGTTCCATGCAGCACCATTACTTATCGGACCAAATCTGTTCCTCTTTTTGTTCCTGGTTCCGTGACAGGAAGTAGAAGAACAGACCATTGTAATTGACTGGCTTGTGGCACCTAAGCACCTTTTGTTCTCACTGAGTAAAGTTCCCTTGATGTGGGCCAGCTTAATGCATCGGCCTCATGCACGTGTTCAAGTTTCTAAACTATTAATATTTGTGGTTGGGAGTGTTGTGGGAAAGGCTTTTTTAATTTCATATATGTACTTTATACAAAAAAGTCTTTATGTACATCATAGTCACTAGCGCACTTCAACTCTGTACACAGTTATTACATATAGATGCACAGAAACATCAAAAATAGGTGCAGGAGTAGGCCATGACTGATCATATAATTTCAGTATTCCACTCCTGCTTTCTCTCCATAACCCTTGATGCCTTTAGACCCAATGGCCACGTCCAGCTTCTTCTTGAATTTTTCTAATGACTTGGTACAAACAGCTTTCTATGGTAGAGAATTCCACAGGTTCGTAACTTTCTGAGTGAAGAAATTTCACCTCATCTCAGTCCTGAATGGCTTAGCCCATATTTGTAGACTGTGACGCCTCGTTCCAGGCTTGCCCAACATCGGGAACATTCTTCCAGCATCCAACCTGTCCAGTCCCTTCAGGATTGTATATGTTTCTATGAGATTTCATCCCCTGCCCCCACAAGTCTTCTACATTCCAGTGAGTACAATCCCAGTTGATTCAGTCTTTCTTCATATGTAGGTCCTGTCATTCCAGGAATCTGTCTGATGAACCTTCGCTGGACTCCCTCAATAGCAAGAATGTTCTTCCTCAGACTAGGAGACAAAAACTGCACACAATACTCAAGGTCTGGTCTCACCAAGGCCCTATATAACTGCAGCAATACATCCCTACTCCTATACTCAAATCCTCTCGCTATGAAGGCCAGCATGCCATTAGCTTTCCTCACCGTCTGCTGCACCTGCATGCCAATCTTCAGCAACTGTTCAGCCATCGTACCCAGGTCTCATTGCACATCACCTTTTCCTAAACTGCCACCATTCAGATAATAATCTGCCTTCCTGATTTTTCCAGCAAAGTGGATAACTTCACATTTGTTCACATTATATCGCATTTGCCAAGTATCAGCCCACTTAGCCAGCCTGTCCAAATCACCCAGCAGTCTCTTAAATTGGGGTTGCATTAGCCACCCTCCAGGCTATTGGAATGTTTCCAGAATCTATAGAATGCTGGAAAATGCATCCATTATTTCTAGGGCCACTTCCTTAAGTACTCTGGGATGCAGAGAATCAGGCCCTGGGGACTTATTGGGTTTTAATCCCATCAAAATCCCCAATACCATTTCCTGACTAATAGGGATTTCCTTCAGTTACTCCTTCATGCTACACCCTCTGTCCCCTAGCATTTGTGGAAGGTTATTTGTGTCCCCCTTAGTGAATACAGATCAACAGTTCTGCTCTGCCACCTCTTTGTCATCCATTATGAATTCACCTGAGTCTAATTGTAAGGGACCTCATTTGTCTTCGCAAGTCTTTTTCACTTTATATATCTATAGAAGCTCTTGCTGTCAGTTTTTATGTTTTCTGCAAGCTTACTCTCATATTCTGTCTTCCCCTTCTCAATTAAACCCTTTGTCCTCTTCTGCTAAATTTTAAATATCTTCCAGTCATCAGGTTAGTTGCTATATCTGGCCAATTTATATGCCTCCTCTCTGGCTTTAACACTCTTGCACTTTCCCTTGTTAGCCACAGTTGCGCCACCATCTCTGTTTTACTCTTAGGCTAGACAGGGAGGTACAGTTGTTGAAGTATAGCCATGTCTTCTTTAAATGTCTGCCAGTGCCTATCCACCATCAACCCCTTTAAGTATCCTTGGCCAACTTATCCTAGCCAATGTATGTCTCATACCATCAAAGTTATCTTTGTTTCAGTTAAGGACCCTAGTTGCAGATTTAACTTTGTTACTCTCCATCTTAATGAAGACTTCTACCATGTTATGGTTACTCTTCCCTCAAGGAACTTGCACCACAAAGGTGTTAATTAATCCTCTCTCATTAAACAATACCCAGGCTAGGATGGTCTGCTTTCTCGTTGGTTTCTCGACATATTGGTCAAAGAAATTATCGCTCATACATTTCACGAAATCCTCCTCCATCGCATTGCTACCAGTTTGGTTTGTCTAATCAATGTGCTGATTGAAGTCACCCATAATAACTGCTGTACTCTTACTGCGCACATCTCTAATTTCCTAAATGATGCCATCCCCAGCCTCACAACTACTAATTGGTAGTACACAACGCCCACTAAACTTCTTTCTCCCTTTGATGTTCTGCAGCTCCAGCCATACAGATTCCACATCGTCCAGGCTAATATCCTTCCTTAATTTTAAGTTGATCTCCTCCTTAACTAGCAATGCTACCCTAACTCCCCTTCCTTTCCTTATATCTTTCCTGAAAATTGAATACCCCTGGATGTTGAGTTCGCATCCTGGGTCACCCTGGAGCCAGGTCTCCATGATCCCAATTACATTATACATCATATGTAGAACAAACAAACCCAAGGCATTTCTTACTTATACAAGATTATATTTACATATATTTGAGGCACCGGGAAGATGCAATAACTGAATGGGCTCTGTACTTTGGCAGAAAGACCTTGGATGGTGGACTCTCCGTACTGCTCCTTGGTGGCAGTTGCCCCAAGTTTCAGTGTGTCCCTTGACCTTGGAATGTGCCAGTCTCCAACACTCGGTCAAGGAAGACCAACAAGTTTCGGGCAGACCAAAGATCGTCTTTCACCGTGTTGATGGTCCTGCAAGTGCATTCGATGTTTGTCTCTGTGCGTGTCCCAGGGAACAGGCTACAAAGCACAGAGCCCTGAGTCGTGGAGCTGCTCGGGACAAACCCCAACAAAAACCATTGTATCTTTCTCCAGATTTCCTTTGCAAAGGCACATTTCAGTAGGAGACGTGTGACAGCGTCTACACCACACACCTGCAGCTGCTTTCAGGGCAGTGCGTAGTGGCACAGAGAGTCCAGGCATTCATGAAGGACCTCACAGGAAGTGGCCTTTTCACCCCCAGAGAGGCAATGTCTTGGTGCTGGTTAGAAAGTTCTGATGATAAGGCATTCTGGGAAAGGCTGACAGTGGAGGCTGTCTGTTGTGAATGGGTAGCAATTTGATTATCCATTAATGGGTTTAGGTGTCCTCATCTCCTGTCTTTCCAATTGCACTGACTGAACATCCGTAAGGCAACCACTATCACTTGGGAAAGTTTATCAGTGAGCTCCCCGGATAACATCTTACACTGCAATCCACAGGCTATGCCAATATCAAAATTTTCCAGCCACAAATTTGATTGTTTACTGCATTGCTTTAAGAAAAACATTATTTGAATAACAAATTCATGTGTAAATACATTTGCATGCTCCTTGGCAAAACTGTGCGATGAAACAGCAAAGAACTTCGAGCTAAATCAAGGATAGTTAAACAGATTTCAGTGATTTGGGGAGAAAGTGAATGCTGTTGGAGATTAGCAATCATATTTAATGCAATCAACCGATTTATCTCTCCAACTTAATTCTTTTCATGTCCTGACAAAACTGAAATCTGTCCTAAATGTCAAAGTAAGGACTTCTCTGCACAAGTTGAGAGAACCCAGTGAAATCTGTTCCATGGTTTTCTGGCTTTATGGGAAAACGAATGGCCAATTTGTAAAGCCGCAGGAATTACTAATATTGAGACTCCGAAAACACTGATCACATAAATGTGTGAAATGTAAACGGGAGAGTGGCAATAGCTATCAAGAGCTGAGTTTGTAACTGCCTTTCTAAAAATGATGATTTGGTGTTTGACTGTTCGAAAAGATACTTTCCATAAAGGAAGTTTCCAAAACCTACAGAGAAAGATTGCAATCAATTCTGATCACCACATCACAGGAAGTATGTGGAGACTTTGGAGATGGTGCAGAAGAGGTTTAATACAGGATGTTGCCTGTATTAAACAGTATGAACTATAAGGAGATAACAAGCATGGGGCTGGATGAACACAGCAGGTCAAGCAGCAT
>JAHRHZ010000072.1:6312896-6336122 GCA_024137785.1 Ginglymostoma cirratum | reverse complement strand
TCCTATGATGCTGCTTGACCTGCTGTGTTCATCCAGCCCCATGCTTGCTATCTCGGATTCTCCAGCATCTGCAGTACCTTTTATCTCTGAACTTTCAGGAGATGCTGCTACAACTTGGGTTGTTTTCTCCGGAGCAGCAGAGACTGAGTGGAGGCTTGATAGATGTGTATAATATTATGAGATACATAGATAGGCTTGATGGTCAGAATCTTTTTCCCAGATTTGAAATGTAATAGTAGAGGCATGCATTTAAGGTGAGAGGGAGAATGTTCGAAGGAGATGAGTGGGTACAATTTCAATGTTTAAAAGACATTTGGATAAGTACATGAACAGGAACATTTTGGAGGGAATTGGGCCAGGACCGGGCAGGTGGAACTAGCTTAGTTTGGGATTATGTTCGGCATGGACTTGTTGGACCAAAGGGTCTGTTTCCATACTGTATGACTCTATGAGATGTGTGGGGCAGGTTTTTTACACAGAGAGTGGTAGGAGTCCAGAATGCACTGCCAGGAGTGGTGGTAGTGGCAGATGTGACAGGGGAGTTTAAGGAACTTCTAGGTAAGCACATGAATGTGTAAGGAATCAAGGGATATGTACCAATGGCAGTCAGAAGGGATTAGTTTAATTTAGTGGCATGTTCGGCACAACATGTTGGGGTAAAGAGCTCGTTCCTGTGCTGTGCTCTTCTGTGTTCTAAAGCACACTATCATGGCATTGAGTAGCCTTCTAAGTTGTAGCTGTAACTTTGGCAGTAATATGTCAAAACGGACAGAAACTTGACTGGGTTTCTTTTATTCACTAGGTCAGCATTTATTGCCCATCCCCAATTGCCCAGGGGGCTGTTGAGAGTCAACCACATTGCTCTGGGTCTGGACTCACATGTAGGCCAGTCCAGGTAAGAATGATAGTTTCCTTTCCCAAAAAATGTTAGTGAACCAAATTGGTTTTTCCCTAGAATTGACAATGACTTCATGGTCAGAATCTTATTTCCAAACTTTTATTAAGTTCAAATTCCACCATCTATAATGATGGGATTCGAACCCGTGTCTCCAGAATATTACCCGAGTCTCTGGATTAATACCACTCGGTCATCACTTCCCATTTTGCTTCAGGTCCTTTCCTAGATTCATAACTTTATTACTGGAGCTGCTGCTCACCCTAAAAATAGCACTGATGTTTGGGAAAGTGGCCTCCAATTATTGGCATTCCTGCCATCCTCATTTTCATTTGGACCAGGATGTGGACAACACAGTTTACCTGATGAGAACAGGTGTAGCAGCCAATCTAAGGGTGGAGGTGGGGGATCACCTTGGGATTGAGGTTACAAATAGGTTCTAAAGGTTTGAAAACCTTTTTTTTTTAAGTTAAACAGTAACTAAGCACATCTTTAATGTTTTTCCAGGGTAATGTTTTTGGGCTATACACCAAATGTGCCCAATATGTCAGTGGTGCAGGTAACTACAATTTGCAAAATATTTGCCAATCTTTCCTGACTCCAGAAAGTTTGATTCCCCTTTTTAGGTTCTGCATTATATTAGTAAACACAAGCTGAAGATCTAGTTGGTGCAATATTTGGCCACTTTGTGGCCATGTTTTGTAGGCTATAACGCCATTTCAATTCCAAATGGTCATCCAGGGCATACATAAACACAGATGGCCATCTTGGGTGGGACTTTTGTGTAGATGCAATGGGAAGAAATCCCTCCCACCTCAAACACTATTTAATGTAATGTTCAAAAATTTTCCGGGTAGTTTCTGAAAGAATTCTACTGGATATTGCTTTATTTGTAGAAATAGTTTGTGGCTCATACTAGTTTTAAAGATGCCATAGTCTACAGATATATGGGCCTGGGATTTTATTTCAAGGATCCTGCTCAGATCACTTGCTCCCTGTCTAAGGAGAAGGGGCTTCTATCCCTTTTGCTGTCAAGTATGAAGGGAAACATCAGCAGAAGCAGCTTAAGCAACAAAGCACGACAGAAATTGATAAAGGGAAAAAGTGAAGATCAGGGTAAACTCGCAAAAGACCTAAACATAAATTGTAAAACATTCAATAGGAGTGTCAGGGCAAACAGACTAGCAAGAGTGACTATTGGTTCCTTAGGAGTAGAGACATAGAAATTGAAAAGGGAAATAATGATAAAAGAGAAATACTAAACAAATACTTCAGGTTCAATCTTACTTTTTCTTGTTAAATCTGAGTTGCATGGAGTTTTTTGGAAGGTTTTTCACCATCAGGCCCAACCATTTCTCCTACTGTATCTTACCGAATGTGTTGCATTAATTCCTACCCTACCAGCACTGGATCTATTGTGGTTGATGCTGGCCCAATCTTGTTATTCGCTGTTCCTGTGACAACTCACTACTCAGCAGCTATTCATGACATACCAGCATCTCTACCTGTCCATGCTCGCAATGTGGCCCTGCTACAGCCTTCCGATGCCAGTACGCCTTACCATACAAGTCTGTACTTCAAGAACAGCCTGCCAGTGTATTGGAGAGGTGTCATGTTGGTAGTCAGTGGTTGGTAGGTACCCAATGTTCATATCCGTGGATGAGGGATGTATGTGTCTGGTGCAGTAGGTCATGACCTTGCTAAGCAGTTTGGTCTGGGGCAACATGGATGTCATTTACAATACGCAGTGGACTGAATCTATCAGGTATCCACTCTGGTTTCCACATTGAGTTTTCTAGACCTCAGGCTTGTTTGGTGAGTTTGGTAAGATGGGAGGCAGAATATTGATGAAGTGAGTTGTGCTGCCAAAAGGTATTTAACAAGTAATAAACCCCTTTTAATTGGCAATTCACCACTGCCTCATGAGAAACTCACAATTGCCACTTGTGAAAAACATTATAGAAGGAACAAGATGTTCCCAACATTGAAATGGGCCTCATGGGACTTCTTGTCCAATTCTGTCACACATCCAGCTATTGTCCTTGTCACTCAGACCCCTATAACATATTGCCCCTTTTATCTATCATCACAAAAGAAGATACAAATAACATTCTGGAAGTAGTGAGAAACCAAGGCATGGACTTTCATCTTTGAGATGGGAGTTCTAAGTTGGACCATTTTCTAAGTTGTGAATGTACCACTTGACGGGCAGTGCCTGCCGACACTATTTTAAGGTATTTTAGAAGGGAATAACTGAAGCTTGGCCACCACTTCCTGAAGTGGGCCCAAGGTGGAAACAGAGGCCTTAGGAAGCTGAGGCTGGCAGATTAGATGCCTCGCACCAATCTGCTGGGACATAAACCCAGCTCTCTAAATGATTTTTAGGCATCCCAGCCCTCACCCTTGAACCCCTCCTGTATCTCCACTTGAGAAACATTATTGTAAAATCATTTCTGGAGCATCCTCTCAATTTAAAATGCCAGCCAACTTTGTATCATTAGCAAATGTGAATGCATCACACCGAGGTTCCTGATCTAAGTAATTGATATAAAACATAAACAATCCAAGCACAGATCCTGAAATGAAGTGTTTATAAAACAGTCAATCACAATAAAGTTTACAATCCCTTTAATAGTTGTATTTACAACACCTGCTGAGCTGCTATCTTAATTATGCAGGGTCTTGTTGAGACTGTGGGATGAATTCTCACAGCCCCTGAAGGACGTGGGCAATGGAGAGTCAATTGGCAAAATACGGCAAGTTTGGAAAAGTAAGATTCTCAATATTGAGGAAAAAGAGAAACTGATTTTGTAGTCAAGGTTTGAACAATGAGACAAAGGCTCATTTGAGAAAGTTGAGAGGCCCATTTGCATGCGTTCACTGTTCAGTTATACCTATTCATTGTTCACTTTTATGCAGTTTTCCATGTTTCCATGCAGGGGAGAGAAAGCAGATGACGCCGATTCCTGACATAAAAGTCAAAGCGGATGCCTGATAGCTCTAGCTTGCTACTTGTTACTCCCAGTCTCCACCTTGCCCATCGTTCACCAATATCTCAAGCACGATCACTGGGTAGGGGCCAGCTGTATCCTTTGTCACAGGAGACCGGCATCGGACATGCACCAACTTCACCACATCCTCATGGCATTTCACTGACTCATTTAGAATAAAGCTGGAGCGCGCCAACGCCTTGTATTTTAATAATGCTGCCAGGTCAGTTATGTGCAGGGACGGGCACCCACCCAAAAAGAAAGAAACAATAAAACTTGCAAATGACACATTCTGGTCCAACTTGATTTATATAACTGAAAACAATGCTCCAGTATGACCAGTATGTTCATTTCCAAGTACAACTGTTTTTTTTTACTGGCCTTTCCCCAGTGGATTGGAGCATGTTGTACCTTGAGCTTCTTTTCTTGTTCTCTAAGCGCACACACATTGTGCTGACAACGTCACTGCTTTGCCTTTTGGCCACATCTTTCAGAACTCCCAGATTCACTGTATTTCTGTTGTGCCTAGCCATGGAGTACAGGCACAGAGCCAGGCAGCTTTACAAAGCAAAAGTGACCCTGAGCTGCTTTTGCCTGCCATTTCAACACATCACCGTCTCATCTTGTCAACAGCTCCAGCAAAGCTCAGCACAAGCTGGAAGAACAACAACTCATTTTCCACTTGGGAACTCTGCAGCCTTCTGGACTCAGTGTTGACTTCAATAATTTCAGGTCTTGAGCACCTTCTCCCATGTCCTTACCCTAAACCCCACACACCAGGTCTTGTCATTACACTGACTGCTACCTCTAACAACCCATTGTCAGCCACTCACGGTCCCCGTTCGCAGCCAGTAATGGTCCCCATTGTAGGAGTGCTGCTTGGTTTACTGTTCCCCAGCCCCCTGGATCTGACGCTGGGCTTATGTATGGAATGTGGTGTGGTGGAAAACACAGGAGGCAGATGTTTCAGACGCAAAGAAAACTCTGATTTTATTGAACAAACAAACATAATTTAATATTTGTTTATAGAAAACAAGAAAGTGAATTTCAAAATTAAAACCCATAAATCTCTGACTCAGACCTGTCTCCCAGTTAACTGAGCCCCAGTTGAGCCTTGCAGCCAAAACTTGATACATTGGGTAAATAGATACAGTGGGTGGCTGCTAGTTATAATAATGAGGGGGAGAGACAGAGGTTTGCTATTTTGAGAGGGAATGGGATTACTGGTCTGTGACCTCCCTCACATGAACGTTTAAAATGAATGACTTACCAGAATGACGCTCACAGGAGAATGAGTGACTGCTGGAGATATTATGAAAGGTTCCACAAGCTAGGGAAACACTAATCAAACCAATACATACATATCAAACACATTAGGGGACACTAATCCAAAAGAGGAATCAATTGGATGGCACAGTATCAAGCCCACAGACCCCGACACTGGAGAGAGTGTACAACAAGCAGAGGTGTGTGTGAGTGTGAAAATTGTTCCTGGAGGGGACGTTTGATGGGGATGTATTTTGTTTTGGGTCTCGATGATTTTTGCTCACCTGGAGTGGTACTCTAAGATGTAGAGTATCAAAGGGGGGACATGTAGGAGTCAGCAAAAATCCCAGTCATTTAGAATACTGGACTAAAACCCTTGGATTTTTAACAGAACTTTTAAAACAAGAAAAAGGCAGGTGGGCAATGCTCTGGAATACACAATCACGGGGATAGCTGTCTGGAACTATGGTTCAGTTAGAAATCCTCTTCATGCCTTAACCCTAAAGGAACAATGAACTAGACCTAAGACAACAATCTCAGACATCTTGGGCTCTTCAGAGGTACCAAGGCATTCAACTTCAATTAATATTCACTCACAGAAATACTGGACATTCCACTTAATCAAAACACATTTACACCTAATGTAAGATAACGCAGCGTGGAGCTGGAGGAACACAACAGGCCAGGCAGCATCAGAGAAGCAGGCAAGTTGATGTTTCGGGTCGGGACCCTTCTTCAGAGATGGGGGGGTGGGGAAGGGAGCTGGGAAATAAATAGAGAGAGGAGGGGTGGGTATGGGGAACGTAGGTGGATTAGTGATAGGAGAGTGCAGGTAGGGAGTGGTGGACCTCACTGACCAATCCCCACCACTCCCTCCCTGCACTCACCTATCACCATCCCACCTCCTTCCCCAAGACTTTGGGTAAACAGATACAGTGGGTGGCTGTTACTCCTGCTAACTGGAGAGAGAAAGAGACAGAGAGAGAGAGAGTATTTGCTGACCCACAGTCCTATTCCACTTCCCTTCCTTAGGGATGTCCTGCACTGTTAGCCCTGAACACCACCTTCCCCTATCTAAGACTAACCAAGCTGGGTTAGAGGGTCTCGATGATCTTACGCTCACCCCTGGTGTGAAAACCCAATTTTAACCGGCTTTTATCCGTAGTCTCTTGCTGTAGCTGGGGCTCTGCGAAGGGCCACAAGTACCAGTAACAATCAGTCTAGTGGTGTCTGTTGATGGAGTTAGACACGTGGGACCAGACCGGTGAGTATCTTGGGCTTTCTTTCTTTTCTGGTGGTCCTTATGAGCAGGTTGTTGTCTTGGATGGTGGTGGATGTTGCTGACGTCGCCCCGGTCATTGTTTTGTGTCTCTGGATGCCTTCGGTTGCTTCAAGACGTCGAGTGGAAGTTTGTGGTTAGTTGCTGGTGCTCAGTGGTTGCAAGGGCTGCTTTCCTTCATGGGCAGGGCCTGCTCCTCACTCAGACTCTCAAACTCTCCTCACAGAGCCCACCTCAGAGCACAAACTGTGTTGGAATCGGGGCGCATTGCTGGTATCACAGGGCTGGCATCTCTTTCTCTTTCCCTCCCCTTCTCTTCAATCTCTCTTCATTCACTGCCGTGCTAGGCTTGGGATCTCCAGTTGTACCCAACTGCAGGCCCCCTTATCTCACGCCAAATCTGTTAAGCTATTGTACCCTCCTCTCGGGGCTGATGGGGCTTCCTGAGCACTGGAGTAGGCGTGAATGGTTTTTCGATTGAGGGAAATGATTTTGTTGGTTTTGGAATGTCCAGTATTTCCCTTAGGTGGGTTTTCGTTCAGGTTTGAATAATGTTGTGAATGTTTTTACATCCACAGGTGGGACAGGTTTGCACGTAGCACAATGGTGTGGAATGTTCAGTATTTCTGTGCCTGAGCACTGGCTGGAAAATTGGATGGTTCTATACCTCTGTTGGCTCCAGAATGTCAGAAGTTGTTGAAGTTGTTTGTTTCCTGCACTCTGGCTTCCATTCTTTGAGCTCAGGCATGAATAGGTGTCTTCCTTTAGTTTCTGCAAGCAAACTTCTGTCCAAGAAATCTGCCCCTGGGTTTCCATATCACTCAGTCTATTCATCCAGATCTACCTTGTTGTCCCAACTAGCCTTTTCCTGGCTTAGTTGCAGCTCATGGTTTCTGGAGTCCCAAAAGTTTAGTGAATTTAATCCAATGAAATTTCCACAACTTCTGCCTTCAGAGGGTTTTAAGTCCAGGGTATGTCCATAAACTGATGGGGATTTTTGCCCCACCTTTCACCTTTAGCAGTTATTCATTCGCTCAGGCTGACCTTTATGCATTCCTTTGTCTGACCAACTGTTTTGCTGTCTATCCATGTTGCATTCCCACCTATCATTTACTCTTACCTCCTTCCCCCACCCCTTCTCAAGCATATATACCAACTTTTTCCGAGCAACCATCAGTTCTGAAGAGCGGTCACTGGACACAAAACTTTAACTTTGCTTCCTGTCCACATATGTTGCCAGACCTGCTCAGAATTTCCAAGAATTTCTGATTTTGTTTCTGATTTCCAGTATCCACAGTTACTTTATTTCCCATAAATTCTTAGGTTCTCTTTATTTGCCTTTCTTTAAGGCTAGACATTACTATTAGTGTCTAAGAGCCATATAGCACAGAAACAGACCCTTCAGTCCAACCAATCCATGCCAAACATAATCCCAAATTCGACTCGTCCCATCTGCCTGCTGCTCGCCTGTATCCCTCAAAACCTTTCCTCTTCTTGTACTTATCTAAGTGCCTTTTAAACACTATTATCCTTCAATTGTTTGATGTGCCTACCTTCAATTTGTCTGCTGTAATTGAAAAGAAACATTAAAGAAGGAAATTAAAATTGCTTTTAAAATAGACGGGAGCAATTTGATACATGTGTAGCTCCTCCCTGTTGAATGACAATAAAAGCAAATGAGGGTAAAGTTCAGTTTGTCACAGGTATTAATCACCTCTCAGTTATTGCATCTGAGTTCACACACAGCTTGATGTGGCCAAAAATTAGTGAGCATGATTCCCACACTTATCATGCTTGCAGTACCTTGCTGGGTTTCTCTTATCTATCTAGTGAGTCCTTGCAACGTCCCTGATGATATTGTAGCAGCCAGAGCTCCAGGGGACATTATTATTGGAGGACTTTTCCCAGTCCACAAAACGATAGAAAATCTGGCAAATCGGACTCAACCAGGACCATTACACTGCTCAGGGTATGTTTTGCATCTTTGTTAATAAGTTTTGTTTTGATTTCATTCAATTACAGTCTTCTTTTAAGAACGTGCTTGTATTCGTTGAAGATGTGTGAGATGTTTCAAGGAATGGAAGGAAAAAAAGGCGGATAAAAAGAAAAAAAATCTTACATTTTGTCGTGTTCTTATCAAAGAGTTAGGAAGTCACAAGTGCTTCACAGCCAAGGGAGTACTTTGACTAACACTAATCTTAACCTAATCCAGCAAATGAAAAGCTTAAATTAACTAAAAATGCTTTCTATTTGCAGTCTACAAATATTGTACAAAATAACAATTGCATCAGAATGTGAGCAGAGTGTACGAGGGACTGTGATATGTGAGGATGGCCATAATGCAACGAAAAATGAAATCAGAATCTCTCTGAGTGTTTGGGCTAACTTTGTACTTTCGGAAATAGAGCCGATAATTTGCTAACTTCAAGGTTTCACAAGCCACAATCTGATAAGTGATCAGTTGTAGCGATTTTTGGTTAAGGGATAATATTGGAGGGCTCCCCTGCACTTTTTTAGAGTAGTATTGTGAGATTTTCCATATCTATCTGGAAGGACAGATAGAAATCTCCATTTAAAATTTAATCTGACATACAGTATTTCTGCAGTGCAGTGGGTGAGACCTATTTTGTTATTATCTGTGAAGCTAACAATGAAAGTTGCATTGAGTGTTGCCATTCATTCTAAAAAGAAAGAGAAAGCCATTTTTATGTATTACATGTAGTAGATCTGCAATCAATTGCATTACAGACACATAAAAATTTCTGTGCACCTTACATACTTTTCACTCCCATTAGTGTAGATTTAACGCAGCACAAAATGTAAACTGAAAAGTGAAGAATAATTCACCAGTTTCATTGTTCCAGGTGGTGCAAATTGGCGCTAATCTGAGTCACACAATGCCCAAGATTGTGCATTGTTATGCTTGTAAACTAAAGCTATTGTTACAGTGATCTATATATTTGTTGTGGGTCATTTTATGAATTCTACACACCTGTAATGTACTTTGATGTACAGTACAATGTGAAAATAGTTGTCCTAGTAAACGATAAAGACTCAAACCATCCAACCAAATGTCAAAAAAAGGATACAGCAAGGATTTTCAAAAAGGTAAATCAAAGGCGTGGAAGGAATTGATTTACTTTCTGTTAGGATTTAGCGAATTATGTTGAATATTCTGCATTGTGACCTCTCATCTTACTTTTATGTCTCCCTCCCTCAGTTTCAAATTGATGTACGTGTCTGCACGTGTATGAGCCTCATGTGTGACTTGAGGAAAATAATGTTTTCTTATAGCAAGAGCTGATTTACAGAATCATTAAATTATACAGCAAAGAAGAAGGTCATTTTATAGTTTTGTCTGCAATAATTCTTTGGAAATGTCACCCAGTTAGCCTCAGCGCCCAACTCTTTCCCATAGCCCGAGAATGCCTCCATATCAAATATTTATCCAATTTTCTTTCGGAAATTTTTATGAATCTCACCCACCTTTCAGATGCAGTGGTGTTTTTCAGAACATGATAACGCTTCTGCTTATATTCAAGTGAGCTGAATCACATTAACTATTTTGGTTACTGACACTTCTAACAATGGAACCATTTTTCTTTGTTTATTATTTATTCAAGTTGTGTTGCATTAAAAATAATGAATAAGTGGACAGGATTTAGACATTTTCTACAGCAAATCAAAGATGCAATAATGATTTGAGCACAAGAACAAGCATCTTTTATTTAACAAATTGGATAATAGAAAGCCACTTAATTTGATAAAGATGGCTTGATGAATATTTAGGAGACTGAAGGTGAACAAATAGTGTCTAAAATTCTTTTGGTCAAGATACATTCTCTAAACTGAGACAATTGGGATACCAACAAAGTAAACATTCAAGAAGCCAAGCTTTGAGGTGATGAGAAACTTCAAAGCAGTGCAGGAAGGGCATGGCCGAAAGTAGGCCATGTTTTCAAAGGGAATTAAGGCTTTCTTGGATCTAGATTGGATAAGGTAGAAAAATGCTTGCAGAAAATCAGAGAGAATGGCTTTATTTTTGCCAAACTGAAGATGGACAAGTCATCGAGATCTTAATGTCAGGAAGGGCAATATAGAACTAGAGAACATGGTTTCAAAATAAAGGGTCTCCCATTTAAGGTGGAGATCAGGAGGAATTTCATTTCTCAGAAAGTCTTGATCTCTGGAACTCTTTCCCAGAAAGCAGAGGAGATTCATCAGTGAATATACTCCAGTCTTACATGAACAGATTTTTGATCTGTACAAGAGTCGAGGGAAATAGGGCTCAGGTGGAAATGGAGATGTACCGAGATCTGATCCAATGATGGACCATGTTCAAGGGTCTATTCCTGCTCCAATGTCCTGTGTTCTTATAATAGTGTGCTAAAGCGTTCCTAATGCCCAGCAATCTTAAGGATAGCTCAAAATATGATCCCAGATCTTTCAACTACTGTCTTTACAGATCTGACCAATAGTAATCCTATTATAAAATGTTCTTTTACCTGTCAGTAACTTCCATGGTAGTGTTCCACATCTGGCCTGTCCTGAATGTGACAATGGTAGGACACTGGCTAGAAAACCACCCAGAGCAGGGTTGGTGATGGAGGCTAAAACACAGCCCCTTTTCATAGCAATAGCTGCTGTATTCCAGTGAGAAACATGTTTAAGAGTCACAAAGCTCTTTTAACAGTACGTGAGAGAAGGCATGTGCATAAAGCAAGTAGGATAGGGATCAGAGTGGCAGGTGTGTTTTGAGGAAGCAGGATGCCAGGTGCATAAGGGGATAGGTAGCAGCTGGGTGAGGGTTAGGTGACAGGTTGGTAATGAAATAGGGAACCAGGTGGGTGAAGGTGTGGCATGCTGGGTTAGGGTTTCAGGCAAGAGGGTGAGGGATTATGGTCGTAGGTTTGTGAGAAATAAGGTGCCAGGTGGGTAAGGGTGCAAGATGAGTGGGTATGGGGGTGTCAGTTGGCTGATAAATTAGGTAGAAGGTAAGCGACAAGGGTATCAGAAGATGGGGAATGTTCAGATATTGGAGCGGATGTGGGGATGTTGTCCTCAAGTCCAGTAGTCAGGATGAAGGCTAGGTGTGTAGGGGGGTTCATGGAGTGATGGTATGGTCCAGGTTGGGAAGATCAGTTGGGTGGTGGCTGGGTTAGCAGATAGGCATGCGTCCATGTTGACTGAGGAGGGGGTTGTGGTCTGAGATCAAGGTGTTAGATTGTGTGTCTATCTGTCTGTCTGTATACCTGTCCAGGGGAGGGATTTCTCTGCAAGACATTTGTGATATATTATTCTATATGTTTCTGCATAATTATGAAAAACCTGTTGTGTTTTATTTCTCTCCAGATTTGATCCTTCCATGTTTCTCCATGTCCAAGCAATGATACATACAATCGAACAGATAAACAATTCAACCTTCTTACCTGGTATAAAACTGGGATATGAAATTTATGACAGCTGCTCCAATGTTATCGCTGCAATACAAGCAACCCAAAGATTTCTTTCCAAATCCTCAGACAGCAGGATTGAAGTTCATTGTAATTACACTAACTACAATCCAAATGTGAAAGCAGTTATTGGGGGCCTTTACTCAGAAATATCAATCGTAGTTGCAAGATTGTTGAATCTTTACCTTATTCCACAGGTAAGTATATTTATTTTCTATCTTCTGAAAAGAAAACTGCCATCCTTACTTGCTCTGGCCTACCTGTGACTCCATCCCCACAGCAATATGGTTGACTCTCAATTACCCGATGGGCAATTAGGGATGGGCACTGAATGCTGGCTTAGCTAGTGGTGCACACATCCTGTGAATAATTGAAACAAAAGCTACGTAAGTGTTGTAGAAATAGAGAGTATTTCGTTGCAATGCTGATTTATTACAATCCTCTGGGAAAGTTTAAATTTTGTCACTTGTCACAAAATACTCAACTTCTGATCTGTTCCAACAAAACAGCATTTATCTAACCAGCTTAGTTGAGTGTCTAATCAGGAGGTTAATTGTGGTGATTTGATTATGGTAATACACTAAATGTCAAAGGGAGATGATTATGTTCCATTTTTTGGGGAGGTAGTCATTAATTGATACCTGTGAGGTGCAAATATCATCTGGCACTTATTGGACCACCGTTCGATATTGTTCATGTCCTGCAGCATGCAGTTGGGCACTTGATGCTGTGAGAAAATCCCACTGTGATGCCCCGTAATTGAGTTGATTGGTCTCCAATATCTACAAACAATCTTCTTTTATACAAAATGTGACATAAACTGTTAAAGTGCTCCTCCTGATCACCTTGAATTCGTTTTATTACGAGTCCCTTTGTGCTACAAATCACTTAGGTAATTTAGCTTTCTCGTCCATGTTGAGGCTCAGGGTGCACTGCAGTCTGAGCCAAGTGGTTCTGAATGTGATCAATTTGCAGCAGTAAGTGCTCGGTGAACATATTTTGCTTGATTGCTTTGCCGGTGTTTGAAAGTTGGATCAGAAATTGTCACGTACGCTACAACTTCGAAAAAGTAATCAACACTAATTGTTAAAAAAAATTAGAAATAAATTCAAACATAAACATTTCCAAAAGCAATGCTGCAATATTAAGTCAAATGTGGTGATGAGAAGGTGCCGGTATTCAACTGGGATGGGCAAAGCCAGATGTCGCACGACAGAAGGTTCTAGTCCAACAGGTTTATTTGAAATTACAAGCTTTCAGGGCGCTGCTCCTTTGTCAGGTGAAGTCCTGATTTCACCCGAGGATGGAACAGTAATTCAAAAGTCACACTGATGAAAACTCCTCTGAGTTTTCAGATAGTGATGGCACAAATCAGGGTTCAGACAAGGAAAAACTTAAATATGATTTTCAATGTGGCTGAAGTACAAAATTTCAGGATCATAGCAGCCACACTGCAACTTGGTTTCAGTATCCTTGAGGGAAGAAGCTGCAAAATCAGACAAGGACTTCATGCTTATTTTTATGCAGCATCAAAATATGGTTGCAGGTGTGTATGTGTACAAGTCACTGTATTTGAAAGATACCCAGAAGCGGAAACAGGAATCCATGAAGCAACACTGCTGTCCATAGAATGGGAGTCACCCAATTGTGCTTTGTGTTTGGTTGGGGAAGTGGTGAGAGAGGGGAGGGAATGAGCATGTTTTGTGATAATGAACAAGTTGCTCCTGACTAATGAGAGGACTCACTGGATTGCCTATGAGTCAGCTCAACAACAGCAAGGGTGAATGTCTCCCTCAGGCACCTCAACTTCCCCAGTCAGGAAACTAGCCAGCTTTCTCTCCCACTGGGAAGGCAATGATCGGTGAGGTAATTAGATTAAGGTCCTAAGTGGCCATTAATCGATGACTTAATTGATGGAGAGTCAATAAACTCACCCATGGACTTTCTTAGCCAGGGAAATTGCAGAGGCGATGAGAAGGGGGCAAACGTCTCTCAAGGTAAACTCATCCAAGTATTTCACCTTCCCATGATCTCCAGAGAGGGGAAAATCTCACCCATGTATTGAGATATGAAGGTTCTCTGCTCATGTTCACCTATAACAAATGGCCTATTTTACTAATAGTGACAGTAAGATTCAGCATGTCTGAATAATTGGGGCATGCAGCACAGCAACAATGAATGTCCATTGCTTTCTACTCTGGCATAATCTTTGTGGAGGATTTTATTGACGGGCCTCTAGAAAGAACTGTTTCTACACAATACAATCAAATGTTTTTGAATCTGTTACGTTTTTTTTAATGCAGGCACAACTCCCATTGCAGCGGTTTTACAAAATGAATTTTAAACCTTGAAAATCATTGCTTGCTCTGCAATTTGAAGGAGCATTCTTAGAATCTTAAAGAATGAGGAAAGTGTGAGGTTATGGCCAATCCACAACATGAGTTTTCTATGCAGGTGGAAAGTTGAAATTCTACAGCAGTGTGACATTACGGTGCTTCTATTATTCTGAGCTGACTGAGTAGAACAGAATTAATCTTGAATTATGAGACTTTTGGCTGTGGGCTCAATGTTACTAAACCTAGGAAGAATTTATACAAACTTATTAGTCATTGTAAAAAGAAGGACAAGTTCTGTCTCACACTTGCAATATTCAATCAAAAATATTTGCTCGAAATGGTACATGCCCACATATAAATATATAATTCTAACAATGCAAAATTATTTTGTTTTGAAATATTGCCTTGTTTTTTGAACTCGTGACAGGTCAGTTATGGATCAACAGCAGAAACACTAAGTGACAAGACAAAGTTTGCATCATTTTTACGGACCATTCCAAATGACAATCATCAAACTAATGCCATAACCAAACTTATGCAACACCTAAACTGGAAACGGGTCGCAGCTATTGCTTCTGACGATGCATATGGACGGGCTGGATTGAACAGTTTTATCTCACAGGCAGCAAGGCACAATATATGTGTTGAATTTCATGAATTGATTCCAATTTTTAAGGATGAATACCAAAATGCAAAAATTAATGCAACAGCTGAAATGATTATTAAGTCAACTGTACGCGTTATCATCGCATTTGTAAGATCATCAGAAATCATCAAACTATTCACCATATTGATCCAACAGAATATAAGTAAAATCTGGATTGCCAGCGATGTCTGGTCCCATTCTAGGCAGGTTGCCAGTATTAATGACATTGAAAAGGTTGGAACTATTTTGGGCTTTACATTCAAAGATGGAACAATTCCAAATTTCAAGGATTACTTAAAGAAGTTGCATTCTTACCCCTCTGATGCTAACAAGATTACTCAAGAGTATATAAACTTCATAAATAGAAGAGATGAAAAGAAGCCAACTTGGAAAAACTCAAACTCACGGGGAAATAAATCTCAAGAATATCACCAAATTGTTGAAATTTTATATGAACCAACTATCTATGACGTATACTTAGCCGTCAAGGCAATAGCTTATGCTGTTCAGAAAATGTTTAATTTTACACAAGGAAACTACGACCAAAATTTTAATTTCCCACCATGGCAGGTAAACATATGTGACATGAATCAATCAATCAATCTATTTGTCCTACCCCAGTAATCTCCATATCCATGCACCATATCAACACTTCAGACATCTCTCTCTGATCTACTCTGTACAATATCCCCTTCATGTTTTTCTTTCAGAAGCTACTGATTGTGTCTCTCCACACTTTCAAGTCTTTCCGCAAAATTTGACTCTTTGGAGGTAATATTAACTCATCGTTTTGCAAGAAACAGACAAGAGAAATTCAATCACCTGTTTTATTTTTACTGGATATTTTTCTTTATCACTTGGTTTGAATCCATAAAAATAGCGAGGACTTGCTAAAATGTGATCAGACCACAACTGGGATACTGTGAACAGTTCTGGGCCCCCTATCTAAGAAAAGATATGCAACCATTGGAAGAAGTCCAGACAAGGTTCAGGAAAGTTTGACGTTTCGAGCCTAGACCCTTCTAGGCCCGAAACGTCCAGCTTTCCTACTCCTATGATGCTGCTTGGCCTGCTGTGTTCATCCAGCCCCACACCTTGTTATCTTGGATTCTCCAGCATCTGCAGTACCTTGCATCCCAGACAAGGTTCATTTGGTTGATCCTGAGTATGGAGGAATTTCCTTATGAAGGGAGGTTGTGTCATTTGGGCCTGTACTCTTTGAACTTTTAGGAGAATGGAATAAAACTTTCAAAATGTCTAAAGTTCATGGGAGCTTCGTAGAGTTGACACAGAAAGTTGGTTCCCATTGTGAGAGAGCCTAGGAGTAGAGCACATGTTCCCAGAGTTAAGAAGTCACCCATTTAAGACAGAATGAGGACGAATGTTTTTCTGGGAGGGTGGTGAATCTGGAACTCTTTACTGCAGAGGACTGTAAATGGCTGGGTCACTAAGTATATTCAAGACTGAGAGAAACGGAATTTTAATCACTTAAGAGGTTCAAGGACTATGGGGCAAAGAAAGGAAAGCAGAGTTAATGATTATCAGTTTAACTCTGATCTAATTGAATGACAGAGCAGAATCAGTGAGTTGAATGGACTACTTCTTCTCATATGTCTTACTGTCACATGGTCTTATCCCATCACCCATGGAACAGGTGAATTTGTTCGAATATTTTGCGGGGAGCTCACTCATTCCCAGAGGTAGCTGAGATGTATACTTGAACAGAAAACACAGTTATATGTCTTCTTTGGATGCAGTGGCTGTGATAATCCTCTGACATTTGCTGTTTCATACTGAAATGATTCAGCAAGAACGGAAAACAAAACTGCATCAAATCAAATAGAACAAAGAAATCATGATACTGGAAATCTGAAACAAAAAGAGAAATTTCAGGAGAAAATCAGCAGGTCTGGCAGAAAGCAGAGTCAATGTTGTTGAGTCTAATGACCCTTCTTCAGAGTGTTTTCTAGTAGGCTCATTGGACCTGAAATGTCAATTCTACTTTCTCTCGACAGATGCTGCCATACCTGCTGAGTTTCTCCAGCAATTTCTGTTTTTGTTTCAACTAAATCAAATCCTTGTCAATTATAAACTCTCACCTTAAAACACAATACTCCCAATTCCTTCATTCACAATACCAATGTTGTAAAGACTGTCTCTCTCTACCTAAGCCCCACTCTACCCTCAGACTGTTACTCTACCTGTAGAATCCTAAGGTGTGCATTAGTACTTTTTTTTGTATTTTCAACATTTGAACTTCCAATAATTGAAGAATTTTCTATTTTCAGCTGTTAAATGAGTTGAAGAACGCTAAGTTTAAGACAGACGATGAGCAATTTGAATTTGACAGTTCAGGGGATTTCTCAAATGGATATGATATATTCAAATGGAAGATGGAAAACGGTTCAATACAATTTGTCAATGTTGGTACCTACAATGTAATGAAGGAAATGATTAATTTCTCCAGGAACTTGGCAGAGGTGAGTTATTCCAAACGATTTAGAATGGATGTTATGGTCTAATGTTCTATTTTTTGTCTGTACTGTTTTCAAAACAAAATCTAATATAAAATGATTTGTGTAGGATTTGCAGGTTAGATTTTACAGCAAGGAAAATAAATTATTTATTTCCAAATGCACTTTGGATTAAGGTAGAAGCTGAAATATCATAAACAAGCTTTTAAAAAACTATATCAGAGATAAAAGGTACTGCAGATGCTGGAGAATCCGAGATAACAAGCATGGGGCTGGATGAACACAGCAGGTCAAGCAGCATCAAAACTATGTAAAGTTATGCAGAAATTTATCTAAAATTAAAATTAATTTTTCAGGACCCGTGAAGGTTTACATTATTAATTGCAAATTTAGCATACTGTGTCAAACCTAGTGACACCTAATTCAACCAGTTGCAAATTTTTCAAATGATTTGCATCAAGATTAATAGACAGCAAGTGCAAATTGTTATTAGAGCATGGATTTCTATCCCATTGCAGTCAGTGGGGACTTTAATAATGCACTGTATAGGGAAGCTCAGTTATTATGACAACTTCTGAATTTACTGCTGGATTACCTGAAAAGTGGCAAACATATTGTAAAACACTCTATCTTTTAACAAAAACAAAGAAGTCTGTATTTCTGACAGGACGGTTATCGTGCTGGACGATCAGCAGAAGTCAAACAAAGCCTCCTTTTCAAACATAGAAAATAGGAGCAGAATCAGGCCATTTGGCTCTTCAAAACTACTCCACCATTTAATATGATCATCTTAGTGCCATATTCATGCTGTCGCCCTATACCCCTGAAGTCTTTAACATCTAAAATTGTATCAAACTCTTTCTTGTGTATAGCTGGGATTAGACAAAAGCAGGGCTGTGACAGAGAAATCATGTTTAGCTAATCTCATTAAGATTAATTAGTGCCCTAGTCTCTATAACAATCTGTGGTAGCAAATTCTACAGGTTGACCAACCTCTGAGTGAAAAATGGTTCCTCAACATAGTCCGAAATGATCTATTTCGTATCCTGAAGCTCTAATCCCTGGTTCTTGACTCCCTAAACAGGAAACCATCCTCCCAGCATTTATTCTACCTCGCCTGTTAGAATTTTAAACATTTCAAATAGATCCGCCATCATCGTTCTATACTCCAGTGAATTCAGGTCCAGTCAAACCAGTGTCTCCTCATATGAAAATCTTGCCATCACTGGTATCATCCAAGTGAACCTCCATTGCACTCTCTCAATGGCAAATATATCCTTTATTATGTAGAGACACCAAAACGGCACAAAATAACCCAGGTGTGAGCACACCAAGATCATATATAACTGCATTGAGAGGTCCTTACTTCTGAACTCAAATCTTCTTGTAATGGAGGCAAACATAGTATTTGCTTTCCTAATCGCTAGCTGCAGCTTCCTGTTTACTTTCATTGACTGGTGTACAAGAACAAATAGGATGCCGTGGTATGTCTGCACTTTATAATCTATTATCATTTAAATAATACTCTGCCTTTCCGTTTTTCATGCCAAAATGATACTGATGGGGGTCATGGTGGCTTAGTGGTTAGCACTGCTGCCTCACAGTGCCAGGTACCCCGGGTTCAATCCCACCCTCGGGCCACTATCTGTGTGGAGTTTGCACATTCTCCCCATGTCTGCGTGGGTTTCCTCCCACAGTTCAAAGAGGTGCAGGGTAGGTGGATCGGCCATGCTGAATTGCCTCTAGTGTCCAGGGAGGTTTAGGTTAGGTGGGAAATGCAGGGGTAGGGGAATGGGTCTGGGTCAGATGCTCTTCAGTGGAGCAGTGTGGACTTGTTGGACCAAATGGTTTGTTTCCACACTGTAGGGATTCCATGATTCATTACTGCATCGGCAATGTGTTTGCCTGCACCATCAATTTGTCTAGCTAATCTAGAAGTCTCTTTACATCCTGTCCACAACTCACAAGCCCATCAAAGCTTGTGTCATTAGCAAACCCAGATTTATTACATTTGTTTCCCTCATCCAGGTCATTTATCATGAACATCTGGGCCCCAGGCACTGGTGCCTTTGGTGCACCACTAGTTACCATTTACCAGCCAGAAAAAGACTAACTTATTACCACACTGTTTCCACTGTCAACCAGTTCTTAATGCATGCCAATATATTACTCACAATCTCATGTGATTTAATTTTGCTCACTAGCTTTTCGTCAAAAGTCTTCTTGAAATCCAAATACATTATATCCACTCAATCATCCTTACCTATTTTGCTTTATACATCCACAAAAAATCTCCAGTAGATAAGCATAATTTCCTTTTCATAAACCCACAACAACTTTGTCTAACCCCACTATTGTTTCTTCCAAGTGTTCTATTATCATGTTATTCGCATTTTCCCACTACTGATGTTAAGTTAACTGGTCTGTACTTTTTTTTCTCTCCCTCCCTTTTTTTAAATAATGGGATTACGTTCGCCACCCTCCTATATCCAGAGTCTATAGCCTTTTGGAAGATAACCATCAATTCATCCAATATTTCCAGGAACACTTCCTTTTGTACTCCGCGATGCAGATAATCAGATGCTAAGGACTTGTCAGCCTTTAATCCCATTAATTTCTCTAACACCACTTCTTTCCTAATACATTTCCTCCCTCACCGTACATCCCTGGTTTCCTAACAGTTCTGAGAGGTTATTTGTGTCCTCTTTGGTGAAAGCAGAACCTAAATACGCATTCCATTCTTCTGCCGTTTCTCTGATCCACTTTATAATTTCCAACAATTCTGACTTACATTTGTATTCACTAGCTTTTTTCTCTTCATGAATTTGTTGAAGCTTTTAAAGTGAGTTCCTCTGTGCCTTTCATTACACTCTTATACTCTATTTAGCCCCTCTTCATCAATTTTTTGTCCCGTCTTGATAAATTCTAAATTGCTCCGAGTTCTCAGGCTTGCTGCTTTTTTCTGGCAATTTTTATGTGTCTCCTCTTTGGATCGAATACCATCCCGAATTTCTTTTGTAAGCTGCGAAAGAGTCACCTTTCCTGTTTTATTTTTGTGGCAGATAAGAATGAATAATTGTAACTGTTCCCTAAATCCTCCTACCAACCCTTTTGGTCAGGTTTCCCAACCCATCATTGCCAACGCACTATGAACCCTCACAGTTCCCTTTATTTAGAATCAGGGCACTAGCTTCTGATTCAACTCCTTCACTCTCCATCTTAATGACCAATTTTACCAATTAATGATAAGTCTTCCTGATCAAAGTAGTAGTTGCCATATTCTATGATCCAGAAGTCACTACCTCACACAACTTCTTTGACAGCTCCTTTGAATGTGTAAGTGAGAGGTCAGGGTGCCAATGGGGAGGGTGCCAGGTGGTTAGGGTACAGGGTGGACTATTTAAATAAGTAATGGACTGCTTAGGTTGGCTTGGTGTAGTCAAGGAATATCAGGTCTGGTGTGGAACTCGAGGGAGTTTCGGGTCAAAAGGGGTCGGAGGGTGCTGCAAGATTGCCAATGGTGGGATTGGTTGTTTTCTCAGGAGAGGGTGCCTGACAACGATGGCAGTGAGTTGCGACGGTATTGTGGGAGACCGGCGCTGTCGGGCCAGTGTCCAGTTGGGATCTGGAGAGGTATAGTTGTGGGTTTGTTCAGTTGGAGTGCGGTTTAAAAGTCGCTCAAGGGGTAGACTGCATTTTTAATTTTCTAATTTTTCCTGCATAGCTATTAATTTAATGGCAGGAGGACCTTCAAGTTCTCTGAGGGAAATGGATACTTTCAGAGGGTAATTGATATGGAGGAGTTGACATGGTAATGTTAAATTTCACAGGCAATTACATGGGAGTCAGCTATGTTAAGAATTCCACGGCATCCTGATGCACATTTCCAATCTATGATGCAGAAACAGCTATCTGGCCTTTGGAAAATCCAGGTGTATGTATTTAACTGCCCTGCGCAGACTCCAGAAAATACAGTCAGTTTCAGAGGATTAATAAGACAAATACTGAAAATTTAATTGTTATTACCAATACAAAATCCTCACCATCCTTGCCCAAGATCGAAATTTGATTCATTTGTCTTGAATTGTTGGCTAGATGTTGTTTGGACTGGCTCCTGCTACAAACTTGTTTCACGCAGAGTCCTGGTGACTGTAAAACATTTACATTTTGTTTGCCAAAGAGTGGTTTATGTGCCAAAACCATAACTGAGACTAAGAATTGCTTATCCACTGCATCACCGCACTTCTCCCTAACCTTGATCTAAAGTCCTTTCCTATTTTGTTTCCCATTATCTATGCTTGTCTTACTTTTAGGTTGGCAGTAGTGTCGGTTTGAGCTAGTAGCTTAAGAGAAACACAGTCAACAAAATCTTCAGTCGCTCATGTGTTTTTATATAATGTTTATCATAGGTTCCAACCTCTCATTGTTCACAAGCCTGTAGACCTGGAGAAAAGAAGATTGCATCACCTAAACATTTCTGTTGTTTTGAATGTAATCGCTGCCCAGCAGGATCTTACTCTGAAAAAAATAGTAGGTATCAAATGAGAGAAGGTACAGAGAAAATTCATAAAATTGCATATATAGCCATGCGTACAAACAGTGAGATTATGCTTTAAATTTTCAGTTATTTTGAATGCTTTGCACCTGGTATAGATTACAATGCTGCAGTCTAATCATGGTGACCCAATAATTATGAGATAGATTTATAGATGAGAGCAAAACTGAAGTAGTTCAATTGTAATGTGAACTCCAAAGTTAAATTTCATGCTTAAAGTCATTACTTTTATAACATGTGAACTTGAGTCCCCTCCCCTCACTTGGTCAGCGAGGCAAAGGTTTGAGCAGGAACATTAGCATCTAGACATTAGAATAGGGATGTACACTCCACTAAAAGCAGTTCGTTACAGAACTCCAAGATACAGTGAATTCATTTTTTAATTGGTTCTAGAAAATAATAGGCAGAGGTTTGCAAGCAGCAAGTAAGGCCTGTGAACACCTTTCTTAAAAGAATTCTGAAAGTTATAGATATAGAAGCCAGCTGAGAGCTATAGCCTGTCACTAAGTCAAGATAACTCATGAGCCCTTTAAAACTGACGGCTCAGTTCTGAGATATCCCACTCTATTCTCAGGGTTTTCCAATTTTTGGGTGTGCCCTTTGAGGCATTCGGAAAAGAGGCATATCCTACCCCTCCACACATTTCAAAGCACTGGACCAAGTTTTCAAAGGACCTCTGAGGTTTTGCGATCTATAGTCTGTATGGGATAGCTTTTTGGTAGGTAAGTTCAAAAGGACCTCCTCAGATCCCCATCCCCCATGTCAACATTTACCTCTCCTCCTGATGCACCACCCACACCTTCAGGTTCATTGTGATCCAATGCCATATGTATGCCTACTATACAGTGTACAAAAAGAAACAGACCAGCTAAGATGGCAGATGGTTGCATTATAAGAAAAGCTTCTAAAAAATTTATCAATAACTTCTCACTATATTAAAAAAATCTTCCTTCTACCACTGAATCGTAAAAGTATTAAAAATGCCAAGCTTTTGAAATGTTAATGCCTGAGGCTGTGAAGCATTAAACTTATAGCAAAAAAAAAATTTGTAATTGACAGAAATCATGCTGGAGCACAGCTGTATCCATAAGCTAATGGCTGTCTTGGCCTTCCCCAAAGCATACATAATGAATTAGGGTATTTATAGTGTAGTGGCATTGTCCCTACCTTTGGGCCTGTGGACCTGGGTTCAAGTCCCATCTGTTCGAGAAGTGTGCAATAACACATCCGAACTGGTCGATTAAACTTATCCGTAACGTGCTATGTGGAACTATCACCACGCTAAATAGAACAGATCTAGCAGCTCAAAATCAGGCATCCATGAGCTGCTGT
>JAHRHZ010000072.1:6262847-6312886 GCA_024137785.1 Ginglymostoma cirratum | reverse complement strand
ACTCCCCCTCCCCTTACTCATCTTGCACTCTTACCCACCTGGCGCCCTATTTCTCACAAACCTGTCACAATAATCCCTGACCTTCTTGCCTGAAACCCTAGCCCAGCACGCTACCCCTTCACCCACCTGATTCCCCATCGCCTTACCCACTTGTCACCATACCCCTTTTGCAGCTGCCATCCAACCACCTCACCCAACTTCTATCTTGCTATCTCACTCAGCTGCCACCCAGCCAATTATCCATCTGGCCTCCCTGCTTCCTCTAAACCCACCTGCCACTCTGATCCCTATCCTACTCGCTTTATGCACATACCTTCTCTCACTTGCTTTAAAAAAAGCTTTGTGACTTCTAACAATGTTTCTCCTTGGAATACAGCAGCTATTGCTATGAAAAGGGATTGTGTCTTGGCCTCCATCACCAGCCCTGCTCTGAGGGGATTTGTAGCCAGTGTCCTACAATTATCACTTTCAGGACAGGCCAGATGTGGAAAACCACCATGAAAGTTACTGACAGGTAAGAGAACATTTTATAATAGGATTACTATTGGTCAGACGTGTTGTGATAGTAGTTGGAAGATCCGGGATCATATTTTGAGCTATCCTTAAGATTACTGGGCATTAGGAACGCTTTAACACACTATTATAAGAACATAGGACATTGGAGCAGGAATAGATCTTTGAAGTTAGTCCAACATTCAATCAAATCTCGGTAAATCTCCACATTTCAACTTGAATGTTATTCTTCTTAATTCCCTTATAGATTAAAAATCTGTTTGCATAAGCCTGTAATGTATTCAATGACAAACCTCTGCTGCTTTCTGCATTAAGGAGTTCCAAAGATTAAAGACCTTCTGAGATAGGAAATTCCTTCTGATCTCCACCTTAAATGGGAGACCATTTATTTTGAATCCGTCTCCCTAGTTCTAAATTTCCCTTTCTGACGTTTAGACTTTGATGACCTGTCCATCTTAAATTTTGAAAAAGTAAAGCCATTCTCTTTGAGTTTCTGCAAACATTTTTCTACTTTATCCAATGTAGATCCAAGAAAGCCTTAATTCCCTTCTAAAACATGGCCTACTTTTGGCCATGCCCTTCCTGCACTGCTTTGAAGTTTCTCATCACCTCAAAGCTTGGCTTCTTGAATGTTTACTTTGTTGGTGTCCCAATTGTCTCAGTTTAGAGAATGTATCTTGACCAAAAGAATTTTAGACACGACTTGTTCACCTTCAGTCTCCTAAATATTCATCAAGCCATCTTTACCAAATTTGGTGGCTTCCTATTATCCAATTTGTTAAATAAAAGATGCTTGTTCTTGTGCTCAAATCCCTGTTGCATCTTTGATTTGCTGTAGAAAATGTCTAAATCCTGTCCACTTATTTGTTATTTTTAATGCCGCCCAACCTGAGTAAATAATAGAGTAAATAAAGGAAAATGCTTTCACTCGCGTAAGTGTCAGTAACAAAAGAAGTCAAGGTGATCCATCTCAATTGAATATAAGCAGAAGAATTCTTATGATATGAAAAACACCACTGCATCTGAGAGGTGGGTGAGATTCATAAAAAATTCAAAAGAAAATTGGATAAATATTTGATATGGAAGCATTCTCAGGCTATGGGAAAGAGTTGAGCTAACTGGATGACATTTTCAAAGATTTATTACAGATAAAACGATTAAAATGACTTTCTTTTTGCTGTATAATTTAATGATTCTGTAAAGCTGCTCTTACTTTAAGAAAACATTATTTTCCTTCAGCCACACATGATGCTCATACACATGCAGACACTCACAACAATCTGAAGCTGAGCAAGGGAGACATAAAGGTAAGATGAGAGATCACAATGCAGAAAATTCAATTTAATTGGCTAAATCCTAACAGAAAGTAAATCAATCCCTTCCACGCCTTTGATCTACCTTTTTGAAAATCTTTGCTGAATCTGTTTTTGACAGTTATTTGGATCATTTGAGTCTTTATCGTTTACTAGGACAACTATTTTCACATTGTACTGTACATCAAAGTACATCACAGATATGTAGAATTCATAAAATGACCCACAACAAATATATAGATCACTATAACAATAGCTTTAGTTTACAAGCATAACAATGCACAAACTTGGGCATTGTGTGACTCAGATTAGCACCAATTTGCACCACCTGGAACAATGAAACTGGTGAATTATTCTTCACTTTTCAGTTTACATTTTGTGCTGCGTTAAATCTACACTAATGGGAGTGAAAAGTATGTAAGGTGCACAGAAATTTTTATGTGTCTGTAATGCAATTGATTGCAGATCTACTACATGTAATACATAAAAATGGCTTTCTCTTTCTTTTTAGAATAAATGGCAACACTCAATGCAACTTTCATTGTTAGCTTCACAGATAATAACAAAATAGGTCTCACCCACTGCACTGCAGAAATACTGTATGTCAGATTAAATTTTAAATGGAGATTTCTATCTGTCCTTCCAGACAGATATGGAAAATCTCACAATACTACTCTAAAAAAGTGCAGGGGAGCCCTCCAATATTATCCCTTAACCAAAAATCGCTACAACTGATCACTTATCAGATTGTGGCTTGTGAAACCTTGAAGTTAGCAAATTATCGGCTCTATTTCCGAAAGTACAAAGTTAGCCCAAACACTCAGAGAGATTCTGATTTCATTTTTCGTTGCATTATGGCCATCCTCACACATCACAGTCCCTCGTACACTCTGCTCACATTCTGATGCAATTGTTATTTTGTACAATATTTGTAGACTGCAAATAGAAAACATTTTTAGTTAATTTAAGCTTTTCATTTGCTGGATTAGGTTAAGATAAGTGTTAGTCAAAGTACTCCCTTGGCTGTGAAGCACTTGTGACTTCCTAACTCTTTGATAAGAACACGACAAAATGTAAGATTTTTTTTCTTTTTATCCGCCTTTTTTTCCTTCCATTCCTTGAAACATCTCACACATCTTCAACGAATACAAGCACGTTCTTAAAAGAAGACTGTAATTGAATGAAATCAAAACAAAACTTATTAACAAAGATGCAAAACATACCCTGAGCAGTGTAATGGTCCTGGTTGAGTCCGATTTGCCAGATTTTCTATCGTTTTGTGGACTGGGAAAAGTCCTCCAATAATAATGTCCCCTGGAGCTCTGGCTGCTACAATATCATCAGGGACGTTGCAAGGACTCACTAGATAGATAAGAGAAACCCAGCAAGGTACTGCAAGCATGATAAGTGTGGGAATCATGCTCACTAATTTTTGGCCACATCAAGCTGTGTGTGAACTCAGATGCAATAACTGAGAGGTGATTAATACCTGTGACAAACTGAACTTTACCCTCATTTGCTTTTATTGTCATTCAACAGGGAGGAGCTACACATGTATCAAATTGCTCCCGTCTATTTTAAAAGCAATTTTAATTTCCTTCTTTAATGTTTCTTTTCAATTACAGCAGACAAATTGAAGGATAATAGTGTTTAAAAGACACTTAGATAAGTACAAGAAGAGGAAAGGTTTGGAGGGATACAGGCCAGCAGCAGGCAGGTAGGACTAGTTTCGCTCGGAATTATGTTTTGCATGGATTGTTTGGACTGAAGGGTCTGTTTCCATGCTGTATGACTCTATGAGACTGATAATAATCTTAAGCCTTAAAGAAAGGCAGTTAGAAACCATTCTTTTAAAAACTCCTGTCAACATTAATTGTGATTTTAACAATTATGAGAACATAAGAATTATGAAACAAAGAAGAACTGTGGATTCTGGAAATCAGAAACAAAACCAGAAATTGTTGCAAAAACTCAACGGGTGGCAGCATCTTTAGAGAGAAAGCAGAGTCAACCTCTTGGGATCAGTTCTTCAGAATTGATGGTAGGTAGAAAAAGGTTGGTATATGTGCTCGAGAAAGGGTGGAGGGAAGGGGATAAGAGTAAATAATAGGTGGAAATGGATCCCAGACAGAAAGAATGACAGTTGGGCAGACAACGTAATGGGTAATGGTCAGCCTGGGCAAATGAAAAGCTGCTCATGAGGACCGCTAATAGCTGACAAGGGGTTGTTCCTGTTGCAGTCAATGTGGTTTCAGAGTCTGGTGTGTGTGTGGATTGGGATAAGGAGATGGGAGAACATGCTCAAATCTTAAAACTATTGAATGTAATATTGAGTCCAGAAGGATGCAGAGTTACCAAATGGAAAATAAGGTGTTGTTCTTCCAGTTTGTGCTGAGATTTGCTGGAGCACTGCTGCAAGCCCGAGACAGAGATATTGAGTAGGAGAGATGGTGGTGTGTTGAAATGGCAGGCACGCCTAGCAGCTCAGGGTCAGTTTTGCTTTGAAAAGCTGCCTGGCTCTGTGCCTGCACTCTATGGCTAGGCACAACAGACGTACGGTGAGTCTGTGAGTTCTGAAAGGTGTGGCAAAGTGCAAAAAGGCAAGGCAGTCATGTTGTCAGCAATGTAAGTGGGTGCTTAGAGAATAAGCTAAGATCCCCAAGATACATCATGCTCCAATTCATTGGGGAAAAACCAGTGAAAAACAGTGGTACTTGGAAGTTAACCTATTGGTTGCACCAGAACACTGATCTGAGGTATATAAAAACAGTTGGACCAGAATGTGCCATTGGCAAGTTTTACTGTTTCTTTTCTTCTGGTTGGGTGCCTGTCCCTGCACATAACTGACCTGGCAGTAGTATTAAAATACAAGGCATTGGTGCGCTCCAGCTCTATTTTAGGTGAGTCAGTGAAATGCCATGAGGATGTGGTGAAGTTGGTGCATGTCTGATGCTAGCCTTCTGTGATAAAGGATACAGTTGGTCCCTACCCAGTGACCATGCTTGAGATATTGGTGAACGATGGGCAAGTTGGAGACTGGGAGTAACAGTAGCAAGCTAGAGCTATCAGGCATCTGCCTTGACTTTTATGCCGGGAATCGGCATCATCTGTTTCTCTCCCCTGCATGGAAACATGGAAAACTGCATAAAAGTGAACCATGAATAGGTATAACTGAGCAGTGAATGCATGCAAATGGGCCTCTCAACTTTCTTTTGTCTCGTTGTTCAAACCTTGGGTACAAAATCAAATTCTCTTTATCTTCAATGTCGACAATCTCATTTTTCCAATCTTGCCATATTTTCCCAATTGACTCTCCATTGCCCATATGCTTCAGGGGCTGGGAGAATTTGCTGATGCACCAGGACCCTGCATAATTGAGATAACAGCGCAGCATTGTAAATACAGCTCTCAAAGGGATTGTAAACTTTATTGTGATTGACTGTTTCATAAACACTTCATTTCAGGATCTGTGCTTGGATTATTTATGTTTTATATCAATTACTTAGATCAGGAACCTCGGTGTGATGCATTCACATTTGCTAATGATACAAAGTTGGCTGGCATTTTAAATTGAGAGGAGGCTGCAGAAACGATTTAACAATAATGTTTCTCAAGTGGAGTTGCAAGGAGGGGTTCAGGGGTAAGGGCTGGGATGCCTAACAATCATTTAGAGAGCTGGGTTTATGTCCCAGCAGGTTTGTGCAAGGCATCTAACCTGCCAGCCTCAACCTCCTAAGCCCTCTGTTTCCATTTTGGGCCCAGCTTCAGTCAGTTTCCTCTGTCTCACTTTAAAAATAGTGTCGGCAGGCATTCCCAGTCAAGGCATTCACAACTTAGAAAATGGTCCAACTTAGAACTCCCATCACAAAGATGAAAGTCCATGCCTTGGTTTCTCACTACTTCCAGAATGTTATTTGTATCTTCTTTTGTGATGATAGATAAAAGGGGCAATATGTTATAGGGGTCTGAGTGACAAGGACAATAGCTGGATGTGTGACAGACTTGGACAAGAAGTCCCATGAGGCCCATTTCAATGTTGGGAACATTTTGTTCCTTCTATAATGTTTTTCACAAGTGGCAATTGTGAGTTTCTCATGAGGCAGTGGTGAATTGCCAATTAAAAGGGGTTTATTACTTGTTAAATACCTTTTGGCAGCACAACTCACTTCATCAATATTCTGCCTTCCATCTTACCAAACTCACCAAACAAGCCTGAGGTCTAGAAAACTCAATGTGGAAACCAGAGTGGATACCTGATAGATTCAGTCCACTGCGTATTGTGAAAGACGTCCATGTTGCCCCAGACCAAACTGCTTAGCAAGGGCATGATCCACTGCACCAGACACATACATCCCTCATCCACGGATATGAACATTGGGTACCTACCAACCACTGACTACCAACATGACACCTCTCCAATACACTGGCAGGCTGTTCTTGAAGCACAGACTTTTATTGCAGGGCACACTGGCAGCCAGTATTGGAAGACTGTAGCAGGGACACATTGCAAGCATGGACAGGTAGAGATGCTGGTATGTCATGAATAGCTGTTGAGTGGTGAATGGCAAGATGGGGCAGGCATCAGCCATGATGGATACCGTAGGGGTAGGTTAGGAGTTAATGCAGCATTTTTGGTAAGATATGGCAGGAGGTCCCACTTAAACTCACAGTGAAAAACCTTCCAAAATCTCAATGCAACTCAGACTTAATGAATAAAAGTAAGATTGAGGCCAAAGTATTTGTTTAGTGTTTCTCTCGTATCATTATTTCCCTTTGCAATTTCTCCTATCACTGCCTTTAACGGATCCACTCTTGCTAGTCTCTTTGTACTTACATTCCGATAGAACGTTTTACAACTTATTCTAAGGTCTTTTGTTTGTTTAACATGATCTTCATTGTTCTCTTTGTCAATTTCTATGTCATGTTTTATTAAAATTTTAAAATCCTCCTAGTTCTAAGACCTATATTCTTTTTAGCCACATTTTGAAGCTCTTCCTTTCATCTAATACTATTTGTCGCCTTCTCTTTTCTGCTATGTTTACATCACTTTTCCCATGAGGTTAATATTCATTATAAATATGAAGTCTTGGACTGGACACAGGAATCATCAGTCATGTAGTAAGTGGACATCACATGGTTGCCACCAGCTGACCTTAGGTTTCTCACAATGGATCAAACACAATTGACTGGCATAGACTAAAGTATAATGACTGCTGCCAGGGTACCAGACACTGGTTTACATGATACATTGAGAATGGTCGCACATCAACTGGATGTTGTGGGTTTGGCATCCCTTCCAGTATACCAGAATTGTGGCAAGGCTCCTACAAAGTGGTTGTGTCTTCACTCAATGGCGTGCTGAACAGTTGAGAATCATTTTGCAAAATCAGGTGCTTGCTGTACCTGTCTCACTCTGGATAGAGAGAAAGGCTGTTAGTCAGCTTTCTTTGTGTGCAGAGCCATATTAATCTCTCTCATGAAAAACTGGTTGGCAAACTAGGAAATGTTACTGCAAATATCACCAACTGCAGCCAAGAATGAACCAACTTAAAAGTTCATAAGCGTGGTCAACGTTGAAGATATTGTGTCAACATGAGGTGGATTTCAGCAAGAGCACCTTTAACAGAAGCAAAAGCATCAATGCGGTCTTTCTTGTCGAGATTCTAGTGGAAGAATCACTCCCTGAAGTTGCCCCTTTTTCCTCTTCCTCTTTCCTGTTTTAGCAGTTGATCCTCCCCTGTGCTGCCTCTGCTGATGTTTCCCTTCATACTTCACACGAAAAGGGATAGAATCCCCTTGACAGGGAGCAAGGGATCTGCGCAGAAACCTTGAAATAAAAACTAAGGCCTATATGCCTGGAGGCTATGGCAGCTTTAAAACCAGTACAAGCCACAAACTATTTCTACAAGTAAGGCAATATCCAATAGAAGTCAATCAACAACTACCCTGAAAATAGTTGAAGATTACTTTAAATAGGGTTTGAGATGGAAGGGTTTCTTTCCATTGCACCTGCACCTAAGATTTACCCAAGATGGCCATCCGTGTTTATGTACGCCCTGGATGACCATTTGGAATTGAAATGGCATCATAGCCTACAAAACATGGGCACAAAGTAGCCAAATATTGCACCAACTAGATCTACAGCTTGTGTTTATTAATATAATGCAGAACCTAAAAAGGGGAATCAAACTTTCTGGAGTCAGGAAAGGTTCCCAATTATTTTGCAAACTGTAGGCACCTGCACCACTGACATATTGGGCACTTTTGGTGTATAGCCCCCAAAAATGTCTTTCTTACCCTGGGAACATGTGAAAGATTTTCTCAGGAACTGGTCACCTTTAAGACAAGAGATGTTTTCAAATCTTTAAAATCTATTTGTAACCTCAATTCCAAGGTGATTCCCCACCTCCACCCTTAGGTTGGCTGCTACACCTGTTCTCATCAGGTAAACTGTGTTGTCCACATCCTGGTCCAAATGAAAATGAGGATGGCAGGAATGCCAATAATTGGAGGCCACTTTCCCAAACATCAATGCTATTTTTAGGGTGAGCAGCAGCTCCAGGAATAAAGTTATGAATCTAGGAAAGGACCTGAAGTACAAGGAGAAGCGATGACCAAGTGGTATTAATCCAGAGACCGGGGTAATGTTCTGGCGATACAGGCTTGAAGCCCACCATTACAGATGGTGGAATTTGAATTTATTAAAAAATCTAGAAGTAAGATTCTCATGGTGACAATGAATCCATTGTTAATTCTAGGGAAAATCCCATCTGGTTTACTATTGTTCTTTAAGGAAGGAAACTATCATTCTTACCTGGACTGGCCTACATGTGACTCCAGACCCACAGCAATGTGGTTGATTCTTAACTGCCCTCTGGGCAATTAGACCTGGGCAAAAAGAAATTCTGACTTAGCCAGTGATGCCCTCATCCCATCTATGAGTAACAAAAAATCCCAGTCTAGCTTCTACCCAATTCAGCATATTACTGCCAAAGTTACAACCACAACTTAAAGAACTAATCAATGCCGTGACAGTGAGCTTTAGAATATAGAACAGTACAGCGCAGGGACTGGTTCTCTGCCCCACAATGTTGTGCAGAACATGAGCCCAAATTAAACTAATCCCTTCTGCCTGTCCTTGCTCCATACTCCTCCATTTCTTACATGTTCATGTGCTTTTCTAAAAGCCCCTTAAACTCCCCTATTGTATCTACCTCCACTACCGCTCCTGGAGGCGCATTCCAGACTCCTACCACTGTCTGCGTAAAAAACTTCGCCTCACATCTCATACAGTCATATAGCACAGAAACAGACCGTTCGGTCCAACCAGTCCATGTTGAACATAATCCTAAACTAAACTAATCCCACCTGCCTGCTTCTGGCTCATATCCCTTCAAATTGTCCCTATTCATGTCCTTATCCAAATGTCTTTTAAACTTTGAAATTGTACCCACACATCTCCTTTGAACTTTCTCCCTCCCACCTTAAATGCATTCTCCCTAATATTTCAACTCTGGGAAAAAGATTATGACCGTCAACCCTATTTATGTATCTCATAATTTTATAGACTTCTATCAAGTCTCCCCTCAGCATCCACTGGTCCAGAGAAAACAACCCGAGTTTTTCTAGCCTCTCCTTATACCTCGTATCCTCTAATTCAGGCAGCATCCTGGTAAACCTCTTCTGCACCCTCTCCAAAGTCTCCACATACTTCCTGTAATGTGGTGACCAGAAGTGAATGCAATCTTCTTCTGTAGGTTTTGGAAATTTTCTTTGTGGAAGGTATCTATTCAAACAGTCAAACACCAAATCACCATTTTCGGATTTGTCTCTCTCGCATTTACATTACACAACTTATTGGGATCAGTGTTTTTGGGGTATCAATATTAATAATTCCCGATGCTTTACAAATTGGCCATTCATTTTCCCATAAAGCCAGAAAACCATGGAACAGATTTCACTGGGTTCTCTCAACTTGTGCAGAGAAGTCCTTACTTTGACATTTAGTACAGATTCCAGTTTTGTCAGGACATGAAAAGAATTAAGTTGGAGACATAAATCAATTGATCAAATTAAATATGATTGCTAATCTCCAACAGCATTCACTTTCTCCCCAAATCACTGAAATCTGTTTAATTATCTTTACCTTGGCTGGATTTTTTTGCTGTTTCACCACACAGTTTTACCGAGAAGCATGCAAATGTATGCTACACATGAATTTGATATTCAAATATTGTCTTTTTTTAAAACAAAACAATGCAGTAAATGAGCCAAATTTGTTGCTGGAGACCTTTGATATTTTTGAAATGCCCTGCGGACTACAGAGCAAGACTATATCAGAGGAGGTCACTGAAAAACTTGATAGAGGCTGCCTTAAGGATGTGCAGTCAGCATGACTGCTAAGTCAGGAGACGAGGACACCTAGACCCATTAATGGATAATCAAATTGCTACCCATTCACAACAGACGGCCTCTACTGTCAGCCTTTCCCAGAATGCCTCATCACCAGAACTTTGTAACTATCGCTTGGCCGGGGGTGAGGTCCTTCATATATGCTTGGACTCTCTGCGCCATTGCACGCCGGCTTAAAGTAGCTGGGGGGTGGGGTGCGTGGTGGTTAGACACTGTCACACGTCTCCTGCTGAAATGTGCCTTTGCAAAGGAGGTCTGGAGAAAGATACAGTGGTTTTTGTTGGGGTTTGTCCCGAGCAGCTCCATGACTCAGGACTCTGTGCTCTGTAGCCTGTTCCCTGGGATGCGCACAGAAACAAACATCGACTGTACCTGCAGGACCATCAACGCAGTGAAAGACGATCTTTGGTCTGCCCGAAACTTATCGGTCTTCTAGACCAAGGAGTTGACCTTGACCGAGTATTGTAGGCTGGCACATTCCAAGACCCAGGACTACGTGCTGAGGGATGCAATAAAGCTTGAGGGAGCTGTCATCAAGGCAGAATGGGGAAACACCACCATCTAAGGTCTTTCTGCTGAAGTACAACCAGGGTCTGTTCAGTTATCGGACCCTCCCAGTGCCTCAAATATATGTAAATATATTCTTGTGTAAGTAAGAAATTCCTTGGGTTTGTTTGTTCTACATATGATGTATAATGTAATTTGGATCACAGAAACCTGGCTCCAGAGTGACCCAGGATGGGAACTCAATATCCAGGGGTAATCAATTTTCAGGGAAGATAGATGGAAAGGAAAAGGAGGTGGGGTACTGTTGCTGGTTAAGAAGGAGATCAACACAATAATAATGAAGAGCATAAGCCAGGACAATGTGGAATCTGTATGGCTGGAGCTGCAGAACATCAAGCAGAAAAAGACGTTAGTGGGAGTTGTGTATAGTCTATGAATCATTAGTTGTGAGGTTGGGGATGGCATCAAACAGGAAATTAGAGATGCATGCTGTTAGTGTACAGCAGTTATTATGGGTGACTTCAATCTGCACATTGATTAGACAAACCAAACTGGTAGCAATGCAATGCAGGAGGATTTCCTGAAATGTATGAGGGTGATTTCTTCGACCAATACATTGAGGAACCAACAAGAAAGCAGACCATCCTAGCCTGGGTATTGTTTCATGAGAGAGGATTAATTTAGCAACTTTGTGGTGCGAGATCCTTTGAGGAAGAATGACCATAACATAGTACAATTCTTCATTAAGATGGAGAGTAACAAAGTTAAATCTGCACCTAGGGTCCTTAACTGAAAGAAAGATAACTTTGAAGGTATGAGGCATGCATTGTCTTGGATAAGTTGGCCAAGGATACTTAAGGGGTTGATGGTGGATAGGCACTGGCAGACATTTGAAGAACAGATGGATAAACTTCAACAATTATACATCCCTGTCTGGTGTAAGAGTAAAACAGGGATGGTGGCTCAATCATGGCTAACAAGGGAAATCAGGGATAGTATTAAAGCCAAAGATGAGGCATATAAATTGGCCAGATAAAGCAGCAAACTCGAGGACTGGGAGAAATTTAAAATTCAGCAGAGGAGGACAAAGGGTTTAATTCAGAAGGGTAAAATAGAACACAACAGTAAGCCTGCTGGAAACAAAAAACTGACTGCAAAATCTTCTCTAGATATGTGAAGAGAAAAAGACTGAAGACAAATGTAGGTTCCTTACAGTTAGAATCAGGTGAATTCAGAATGGACAACAAAGAGATGGCAGAGCAGTTGAACAAATACTTTGGATCTGTCTTCACTAAGGAGGACACAAATAATCTTCTGGAAATGCTAGGGGACAGAGGATCAAGCATGAAGGAGGAACTGAAGGAAATCCTTATTAGTCAGGAAATGGTGTTGGGGAAATGGGTGGGGCCTGATGCTCTGCATCCCAGAGTACTTAAGGAAGTGGCCCGTGAAATAGTGGATGCATTGGTGATCATTTTCCAGCATTCTATAGACTCTGGAAGAGTTCCAATGGACTGGAGGGTGGCTAATGCAACCCCATGTTTTAAAAAAGGAGGGAGAGAGAAAATGAGGAATTGTAGGCCAGTTAGCCCTTATCACAAGTGGGGAAAATGCTGGAGTCAATTATTAAGGATGTAATAACTAACCATTTTGAAAATAGTGACAGTATCAGTTCTAGTCAGCATGGATTCACTAAAGGGAAATCATGCTTGACAAGTCTTTTAGAATTTTTTGAGGGTATGACCAGTGGAGTGAGCAAAGGTAAATCAGTGGATATTGTCTATCTGGACTTTCAAAAGGCTTTTGACAAGGTCCCACACAAGGTATTAGTAAGCAAAATTAAAGCTCGTGGTATCGGAGGTAACGCATTGACGTGGATAGGGAACTGATTGGCAGACAGGAAGTGGAAAGTTAGAATAAACTGATCCTTTTCAGAGTGGCAGGCAGTGATGAGTGGGGTACCGCAGGGTTCAGTGCTGGGCCCCCAGCTGTTCACAATATACATTAATGATTTGGACAGAGGGGTTGAATACAATATCTCCAAATTTGCTGATGACACTGAGCTGGGTGGCAGTGTGCGCTGTGAGGAGGATGCAAAGAGGCTGCAGGGTGACTTGGACGCTGGCTGAGTGGGCAAATACTTGGCAAATGCAATATAATGTGGATAAATGTGAGGTTATCTACTTTGGTGGCAAAAACAGGGAGGCAGATTATAATCTGAATGGTGGCAGTTTAGGAAAAGGTGAGGTGCACCGAGACCTGGGTGTCATGGTTGAACAGTCATTGAAGGTTGGCATGCATGTGCTGCAGGCGGTGAGGAAAACTAATGGCATGCTGGCATTCATAGTGAGGATCTGAGTAGAATTAGAATTGGCATATCCCTTATTGTCATGTGTACTCTAGTCGAGAAGTACAGGAGTACGGTGAAAAGTTTTATAACGTTGCCTCTTATGGAGCCATCTTAGGTACAAAATACCTAGGTACAAGTCTTGGATACAAAAAGTGGAATAAAAAGAAATATAGTTGCATTGCTTTACAGTGATATATAGCATAAGTTAGAAATTTGACATAGTTAAAACGATATGGATGTCTTGCTGCAGTTGTATAGGGCCTTGGTGAGGCCACACCTTGAGTATTGTCTCCTAGTCTCCATTCTTGCTATTGATGGAGTCCAGAGAAGGTTCATCAGACTGATTCCTGGGATGGCAGAACAGACATATGAGGAAAAATTGGATTGACTAGACTTGTACTCACCGGAAATTAGAAGAATGAGGGGGTATCTCATTAGAAACATATAAAATCCTGATGGCTCTGGACAGGCTGGATGCAGGAAGAATGTTCCTGATGTTGGGGAAGTCCAGAACTAGGGGCCACAGTCTATACATAAGGTCTAAGCCATTCAGAACTGAGATGAGATAGAATTTCTTCACTCAGAAAGTTGTGAAGCTGTGTAATTCTCTACCACAGAAAGCTGTTGGGGCCAATTTGTTAGATATATTCAAGACAAAGCTGGATGTAGCCACTGCAGCTAAAGGGATCAAGGGATTTGGTGAGAAAGCAGGAGTGGGATACTGAAATTGCATGATTAGCCGTGATCATAGTAAATGGCGGTGTAGGCTCAAAGGGCTGAATGGCCTATTCCTGCACCTATTTTCTACGTTTCTATGTTTCCCAAAAACTTTCAAGTTTTTATGTTTTTATATGTAAAGTCTGTGTATGGAATTGAACTGGTCTAGTGACTGTGCATGTATATAAAGACTTCTTTTGAATAAAGTATTTGTTTGAAATAGAAAAAGCCTTTCCCGCACCTCTCTCCACCACAAATATGAATAGTTAAAAAAACCTGAACACGCACATGAGACCAATGCATTAAGCTGGCCAGCATCAAGGGAACTTTACACAGAGAGAACTATAGGAGCAGGTGAGAGGCTAAGTATTCTAAAGCGGGCGGTAGCTCACCGCCTGATTTCCTAAAATCTTTCCACATTCCACAAAGTGCAAATCAGAGGTGTAGTGTGTTACAGCTTAACCTGTCCACCACCTATGCAGCATAGTTGCACATGGTATACATTAAAAGAAAGTCAGCGTAGTATAGTCAGGATGAAGATACTGTTCTCCAGAGGAAAGTGATAATCCAGATAATTGTAATACCTGTTTGGTGCCTGCATTCTGGACCTCCAATTGAATGTGGGGAGGAATTTATAGAATCATGGAGTAATACAGCACAGAAACAGACCCTTCGGTCCAACCAGTCCATGCTGAACTTAATCCCAAACTAAACTAGTCCCACCTCCCTGCCCCAGGCCTATATCCCTCCAAACCTTTCCTATTCAGGTACTTATCCAAATGTCTTTTAAACATTGTAATTGTACCCACATCCACCCCTTCCTCAGGAAGTTCATTCCACACGCGAATCACCCTCTGTAAAAAATTTGCTTCCTATGTCTTTTTTAATTCTCTCACCTCTCATCTTAAAAATGTATCCCCTGGTCTTGAAATCCTCCATCTTAGGGAAAAGACAACTACCATTAACTCTACCTATACCTCTCATTATTTATAAGTTCCTATCAAGTCGCCTCTGTCGACCTCCCATGTCCAGTGAAAATAATCCCAGCCTATCCAGCCTTCTTTTATAACTCAAACCTTCCGTACCCAGCAGCATCCTGGTAAGTCTCTTCTGAACCTTCTCCAGTTTGATAATATCCTTCCTATTACTGGGTGACCAGAACTAGACACAGTATTCCATAAGAGGCCTCACCAATGTCCTGTACAACATCAATATGACTTCCCAATTCCTACAATCAAAAGACTGAACAATGACGGCAACCGTGCCAAATGCCTTTTTAACCAGTCTGTCTATATGTGAAGCAAATGTCAAAGAATTATGTACCTGCCCCTCAAGGTCCCATTCTACAACACTACCTAAAGCCCTACCATTAATAGTATCAGCCCTATCCTTGTTTGTTGTGCCAAAATGTACTGCCTCGCATTTATCCAGATTAAACTCAATCTGCCATTTTTCAGCCCATTGACCCATTTGCTCAAGATCCCCCTATAATCTTAGAAAACCTTCTTCACTGTATACTAACCCACCAATTATGGGGTCATCCACAAACATACTGACCATGCCTTCTATATTCTCATCCAAATCATTTATATATAGAGATAGAAGTGGTGCTTCCAGTGCTTGAGGTCCATGTGGATCTGGAATGGGAAGCACATGAGCAGGTCAGGGCTTAATCAAACAGCAGAATCTCAAAGGTAACAAACTCTGGATAATAAACCTGAACCATGAAAGAATTGTCATGGCATCAATGAGATTGGAGAGATGAATGTTTGGCTCACAGACTAGAGTAGGAGAAATGGGTTTCCATTCATGGGGCATTGGCAACAGTACTGGGGAGCATGGGCGCTGTAATGTTGGGGTGAGCTTTGCCTGAACTATTTTCCCCTTCTCTGATATCATCCATCAATGAGCAGGGTAGCATGGGGCTAAATTATAAAGCTGAACAACAAAAATAATAATCTCAGAATTACTCCCTGAGCTACATGCAAATTAATGTAGAGTTTACATGATTAAAGAGGATTAGAGGTGTTACACAAAGATTGTTGTGAGGTAAAAGCATTCTGAATCATGGAGTACCAATGCAGATGAAAGAGAGAGCTGGTATGTTGGGATGGGCTTCAGTTGAACCATGTCAGCACCAGTGCTTTGGCAAATCATATAACTAGGGTTGTAGATAGGACTTTAATTTGTGGGGGTGGTTTGTGGCTGGTGGTGGAGGGAGAAGGGTTTGATTGAAAGAAATTTTGAAAAAAAAATCAGGAAGAAACAAGAGAATAAAGGTGCATGGTAGTGAAGAGGTGAACAATGATCAAAGAATGACAGGGAGGGGCAGAAAATATAACCAGAAGAGCATAGCAGAAATTAGAATAAATAGAAGTAGTAAAACACAAAGCTTCAGGCCCTTTATCTGAAAACATGCAGCATTTGTAATAAGATAGCTAAGTTAACAGCACAAATAGAAATGAATGAATATAACTTGATAGCTATTGCAGAAATATGGTTACAAGGTGACCAAAGCTGGGAAATCAATATTCAAGTGTGTTTAATGTTCCAGAAGAATAGACGAAAAAGCAACGGGGGTGGAGTAACATTGTTATAAAGATGTTGACAGTGCAGTAGAAAATAGTGATATAGGGATGGTAATAACAAACAGCAAGGGTCAGAAATCATCAGTTGGTGAGGCATATAAAGGCTACAAAAGAGAGTCATCACTATAGGACAAAGTTTAAATCAGGAAATAACGGAAGCATGTAAGAAGGACCCTACAATTGTCATGAGTAATTTTAATCTGTATATTGACTGGACAAAGCAGATGGGCAAGGGTAACATTAAAGAGAAATCTGTAGTGTGCATCAGGGATTGTTTCTTAGAGCAGTATATTGCATAGCAACAGCCTATTTTAGATAGAGTAACATATGGTGAGGTGCAATTAATAAGAAATCTCACAGCTAAGGATGCTTTAGGGAATAATAATTACACAAAAAGCAAGAATGACTATGAAAGTAAATTGGCAAGAAATATAAAGCAGATAGGAAGAGCTTCTACAGGTTTATAAAATGAAAGAAAGTAGCTAACATGAATGTGGGGCCCTTCGAGGATGCAACTGAGGAATTGTTGAAGGAACCCTAGCTTGTCATCTGCTGTTGCAGCCATTGTATTCATATATCTAATCTAGTTCAGTTTCTGGTTAATGATTGTGGTTTCTGTCTCAGAAGGATAAAGACAATAGGCACTTAAGAAGACAACCACTTCCAAATTCCCCTTCAAGAGTAAATTAATTTATGCAGGTACAAAATCAGGCAAAGTTGCAGAGGTGGAAATAACTGATCCTCATGTTAGCATGGAGATGTGGCTAAAAGTTCATCTCAGGTCAAACATCAGGCCATATCTTTAGGGGAGGGACATATGGTGGCACTTATATGTTTAACATCTGAGTTCACAGAGGCAATTGCGCATGCTAAAGTACAGCAGCCTTCAGTCAGAACTAATTTTCACTCATGGGATGTCCAAATATGATTTATGCACTTTAGACCTACCAGGAGAAGCTCTAAACATTCTGGATTTCTTTGGTATAAGGGTACCCCATTGGAGAGTTGAGGTATATTTTTTGGAACAGCTTCAGGAGAAATAAGGAGCCATTTGGGAGATGCAAATTGCCCTTTATGTGATGTCAAATGCTCTCCTGTATTGTGAAAAGTAGACATTACTGCATGAAAAGTGAATAGCCTCATTGAAATTGTCAAGTTACTTAGAACTGTCAAGTGAGCTGTCGAGATTGCAACCCTTTTTTTCAAATAAGCGCTTGTTATTCCAATTAGTCTGTTAACACAAGATTGAAGGTTATCATTATAAGAGTCATGTTGCATGACTGATTTCACAATCTATAATTATCAAAGTGGTTTGCCTGTCAATCATAGTTTGATTGACAGCTCCAAGTGCTTACAAAGTCCTTGAAGTGGGGCTACGAATGCAATTGCTTGTTTTCATAAAGGATTAAGGATGATAAATATAGTGAATAGGATTTCATGTATAAAATTTTTAAAACACTGAATCCACCAATAGGCACTTTGAACTTTGTCTTATTTCATCTCGAAATAAGTCCCAAGTCAGGCCATGCTGGATACTAGGAGAGTTGGCATGGATGGTTTAAATGCAAAATGTGGTAAGTGGGGGAACTGGACTGGCATGTTGGAACATAGTTGGCATTGGGGCTATAAGGCTGTAGGGTCAGTGGTATGGTTCATGAGCTAGCATAGAGGGTATGAGGACTAGAGAGGTATTAGAAGCACATGGCTTGGAAAATACTGCATGGGAGGTCATGGTGTGGATGGACAGCATTAAGTGGCATGTTTTGTCATGCCTGGGGCATGGGCAATGTGAGAGATGTAAGGTAGGAAGTTATGGGCTGGAGGAATTTTTTTGTGTTATTATTTCACTAAAGCTGGCACAAAGTCCTGGATCAGCAAGGTGTGTCTTTCAGATAGCCTATCTTTGCACAAGCAACCTCTATGACTTCCTTTGCACTCTATCAGGGGATGACCCATCTACCATTAATAACACACCATAGCAAAACCTCACCCTACTTAGCCTCAAATGAAATCAGAATCGGAATGTCAAGGACATTTCTTCCTGGGCTGGTTTCACTGTGCCAGGAATTTTCTTGACCTGGGAGAGAGAGTTCAGGCCTTGAATTATATAGAATTTTCCACAACAGTCCGATGTCAATGAAGGACTGTGGAAGTGTGGTCACTGTTGGAATGGAGAAAAGGTGCCAGCTATATTTCAGCCCTATAAACAGCAATGTAATAATAACCTGTTTGTTTTTCTTGTGATGCTCACTGAGTGATAAATGTTGGCGAGGACAATCGACTAATTTGCTTACTGGACTAACTTGTTTGTCGTGTCATCTATCTGTGCAAGCATTTGAGTGGATAGGTCGGAACAAAACTTTACGCAAAACAAAAATTTAAATATGTTGGCTACAACTGATGGAACAAGAATGAACTCTAGCAGTTTTCACCCTGTCTCGATGTCGTTTTCATCATTCAAAATAGTGCCCCATGCATGTGGATCGGAATAATCTGAACTCTGCCTTTCACTAATGCAGGAAATTGTACTAAACGAGTAAATGAATTTACTGAGATGACAAGTTTAAAAAAATTAAGCATGTATTTCAGTTTCTAGTGCAACGATGAAGGCTCCCTTGGAAAGTTCATGCTAAATTCGAAACAGCTGCCTGGGAGCAGAGGTCAGAATTTAGATCACTGACCATCTTTTCTGTTCATTGCTCCATAAAAATATGTACATGTAGAGTCATAGAATCATACAATCATAGAGATATACAGCACAAAAACAGACCAGTCAATCCAATTTGTCCATGCTGACCAGATATCCTAAATTAATCTAGTCCCATTTGCCAGCATTTGGCCCATATCCCTCTAAACCCTTCCTATTCATATACCCATCCAGACACCTTTTAAATGTTATAATCGTACCAGCCTCCACCAATTCCTCTGGCAACTCATTCTATATACGCACGACTCACTGTGTGAAAAAGTTGCTGCTTAGGTCCTCTTTAATTCTTTCCCCTCTCACCTTGAACATATGCCTGCTAGTTTTGAACTCCCCCACCATGGGGAAAATACCTTGTCTATTTACCTTATCCATGCCCCTCATAATTTTATAAACTATATAATTTCACCCCTCAGCTTCCAACTCTCCAGGGAAAATAGCCCCAACCTGTTCAGCCTCTCCCTGTAGCTCAAACCCTCCAACCCTGGCAATATCCTTGTAAATCTTTTCTGAACCCTTTCAAGTATCACAACATCTTTCCCATAACAGGAAGACCAGTATTGCAAACAGTATTCCAAAAGTGCTGGACCAATGTCCTGTATAGCCGCACCATGACCACCCAACTCCTATACTCAATGCACTGACCAATAAAGACAGTCTCCCGCATTTCCCGGAACACATCCCTCACGCCCCATCCCCGCAACAACAACCAAAAAAGAATCCCCCTCGTCCTCACATACCATCCCACCAACCTCCGGATCCAACGCATCATCCTCCGACACTTCCGCCATCTGCAGTCAGACCCCACCACCAAAGACATCTTTCCCTCCCCACCCTTATCTGCCTTCCGGAGGGACCACTCCCTCCGCGACTCCCTTGTCCGCTCCACACTCCCCTCCAGCCCCACCACACCCACCACTTTTCCTTGTAACCGCAGGAAGTGCTACACCTGCCCCCACACCTCCTCCCTCACCCCAATCCCAGGCCCCAAGAAGACTTTCCACATCAGGCAGAGGTTCACCTGCACATCTGCCAATGTGGTGTACTGCATCCGCTGTACCCGTTGCGGCTTCCTCTACATCGGGGAAACCCAGGGGAGGCTTGGGGACCGCTTTGCAGAACACCTGCGCTCAGTTCGCAACAAACAACTGCACCTCCCAGTCGCGAACCATTTCAACTCCCCCTCCCATTCCTCAGATGACATGTCCATCCTTGGCCTCCTACAATGCCACAGTGATGCCACCCGAAGGCTGCAGGAACAGCAAATCATATTCAGCCTGGGAACCCTGCAGCCCAATGGCATCAATGTGGATTTCACCAGCTTCAAAATCTCCCCTCCCCCAACCGCATCCCAAGGCCAGCCCAGCTCATCGCCACCTCCCTAACCGGTTTTTCCTCTCACCCCAAGCCACTCCCCCATCTCCTATCTACTAACATCATCTGCGCCCCTTGACCTGTCCGTCCTCCCTGGACTGACCTATCTCCCCCCTACCCCCCCTACCTACACTCACCTTTACTGGCTCCATCCCCGCCTCTTGGACTTGTCTGCCTCCTCTCCACCTATCCTCTCCTCTATCCATCTTCTATCCGCCTCCCCCTCTCTCCCTATTTATTTCAGAACCCTCTTCCCCTCCCCCATTTCTGATGAAGGGTTTAGGCCCGAAACGTCGAGTTTTCCTGCTCCTATGATGCTGCTTGACCTGCTGTGTTCATCCAGCCCCATGCTTGTTATCAAGCATACCAAATGCCTTCTTCACTATCCGGTCTACCTGCGACTCCACTTTCAACTATGAACCTGTCCTCCAAGGTCTATTTGTTCAACAACACTCCATTGGACATTACCATTAAGTGTATAAGTCCTGGCCTGATCTGCCTTTCCAAAATGCAGCATTTCACATTTATCTAAATTAAACTCCATCTGCCACTCCTCGGCCCATTGGCCCATCTGATCAAAATCTCGTTGTACTCTGAAGTAACTTTCTTCACTGTCCACTACACCTCCAATTTTGATGTCATGTGCAAACTTACTAGCCATATCTCCTACGTTCACATTCAGATCATTTATATAAATAACAAAAAGCAGTTGACCCAATCCTTAAAGCACATCACTGGTCATAGGCCTCCAGTCTGAAAAGTAACGCTCCACCACCACCTTCTGTCTTCTACCTTAAACCAGTTTTGTATCTAAATAGCTAGTTTTCCCTCAATTCAGACTAACCAGTCTACCATGAAGAACCTGGTTGAATGCCTTACTGAAGTCCATAGAGATCACGTCCATTGCTCTACCTTCAACAATCATCTTCGTTACTTCCCCACGTTAGTCAATCTTCAGTCTTCCAGCACCTCACCTGTGGCTATTGATGATACAAATATCTCAGCAAGAGGCCCAGAAATCACTTCTCCTAGCTTCCCACAGAGTTCTAGGGTACACTTGATCAGGTCCCAGGGATTTATCCACCTTTATGCATTTTAAGACATCCAGCACCATCTTTTCTGTAATATGGGCACTTTTCAAGATGTTGCTATTTATTTCCCCACGTTCTTTATCTTCCATAACCTTCTCTGCAGTAAACACTGATGCAAACTACTCATTTATTATCTCCCCCATCTCCTCTGGCTCCACACATAGGTGGCCTTGCTGATCTTTAAGCGGCCCTATTCTCTCCCTCGTTACCCTTTCGTCCTCAATGTACTTGTAGAATACCTTTGGATTCTCCTTAACCCCACTTGCCAAAGCTATCTCATGTCCCCTTTTCGCCCTCCTGATTTCCCTCTTAAGTATACTCCTACTGCCTTTACACTCTTCAAGGGATTCACTCAATCACTGCTGTCTATAGCTGACATATGCTGCTTTTTAATTCTTAAGCAAAACCTCAATTTTTCTAGCCATCCAGCATTCCCTAAACCTAACACCCTTCCCCTTCAGGCTAACAGGAACATACTGTCTCTTGACTCTCATTATCTCATTTTTGAAGGCTTCCTATTTTCTAGCTGTCCCTTCACCTGCAAACATCTGCCCCAATCAACTTTTGAAAGTTCTTGCCTAATGGCTTTCCTCCAATTTAGGACTTTAACTTTAGATCTGGTCTATCCTTTTTCATTACAATTTTAAAACTAATAGATATTTGGTCATTGACTTCAAAGTTCTCCCAAGTGACATCTCAGTCACTTGTGTTATTCCCAAGAGTAGGTCAAGTTTTGCACCTTCTCTAGTAGGTACATCCACATACTGAATCAGAAAAATTTTTTGTACACTCTTAACAAATTCCTCTCCATCCAAGCCCTTAATACTATGGCAGTCCCAGTCTATGTTTGGAACATTAAAATCCCCCACCATAACCACCCTATTATTCTTATAGATAACTGAGATCTCCTCACAAATTTGTTTCTCAATTTCCCACTGACTATTGGGGTGTCAACAGTACAATCCCAATAAAGTGATCATCCCTTTCTTATTTCTCAGTTCCATCCAAATAACTTCTCTGGACGTACTCCCAGGAATATCCACCCTAATTACAGCTGTAATGTTAACCCTAATCAAAAATTCCACTTCCCTCCTCTCTTTCACCCTTTCTATCCTTCCTATATCATCTATACCCTGGAGCATTAAGCTGCCAGTCTTGTCCATCCCTGAGCCACGTCTCTGTAATTGCTATGATATCCCAGTGCCAGGTTCCCAACCATGCCCTGAGCTCATCTGCCTTATCTGTTAGGCCTCTTGCATTGAAATACATGCAGTTTAATTTGTCAGTCCTACCTTGTTCTCTGCTTTGTTCCTGCCTGCCCTGACTGTTTGACTTACTCCTTTTCCCAACTGCACCAGTCTTAGACTGATCTCTTTCCTCACTATCTCCCTAGGTCCCAACAACACCACACCCTCCAAACCTTTTACTAGTTTAAATCCTCCCAAGCAACTTCAGTAAATCTCCTCGCCAGTACATTAGTCCCCGTCCCATTCAAGTGTAATCTGTTCTTTTTATACAGGTCACCCCAGAAGAGATTCAAATGGTCTAAAAATGTAAATTCTTCTCCCCTGCACCAGCTCCTCAGCCACACATCCATCTGCTCTATCCTATTCCTACCCTCACTAGCTTGTGGCACCATGTGTAACCCAAATATTATTACCCTTGAGGACCCACTTTTTAAATTCCTGCCTAACTTCCTTTATTCTCTCCTCAGATTGTCATCCTTTTCTCTCCTCTGTTGTTAGTTCCAATGTGTACAATGGCCTCCTGCTGGTGCCTCACCCTTTTAAGAATATTCTGCACCATCTCCAAGATATCCTTGAATCTGGCTCCAAGAAGCCAACACACTGTTGTGATGTCATTGAGTTTTCAGAGCGTGGAAACAGATATTTTGACCCATTGTGTCCACACTGGTCATCAAATATCCATCTATTCTAATCCCATTTTCCAGCACTTATTGAGGGGCTTTGCATGCTATGGCATTTCAAATGTTCGTCTAAATAGTTTTTAAATGTCTTGAGGGTTCCCATCTTTACCAACCTTTCAGTCAATGAGTTACAGACTCCCACAACCCTTTAGGTGATGGTTTTCCCCTGAAATCCCTTCTAAACCTTTTGCCCCTTAGCTTAAAACTGTGTTATTGATCCCTCTACTTATGGGCAAAGTATTCTCCTATCTTCCTTGTCTATGCCCCTCAGAACTTGTAGACTTCAATCAGATCCTCCCCTCAGCCTTCTCTGCTCTAAGGAAAACAACCCCAGTCTATCAAGACTCTCTACATAGCTGAATTACTCCAGTACAGGCACCATCTTATTTGAATCTCTTCTGCACCCTTTCTAGTGCAATCACATCCCTCCCTATAGTGTGGTGACCAGAACTGCATACAATACTGCAGCTGTGCCCTAACTAATATTATATACAGCTCTTGTCATATCCTACTTGCTGTTGTATTAGTTGCATTGTTTAATAAAGTTAAGTATCCTATATGCCTTCTTAGTTACCTTATCTATCCATTCTGCTAGCTTTAAGGATCCATGGACATGCACATTGAGATCCATCTTATCCTCTGTGATTCCTAGGATCCTACCATTCAATGTGTATTCCCTTGTCTTGTTAATCTTCCCAAAATACACCTCTTCACATTATTCATTTGTCATGCTTCTGCCCATCTGACCAGCCCATCTACATAATTCTGTAACCTAAGGCTTTCCTTCTTGCTATGTACCAGACCTCCAATTTTCATATCACCCGTGAATTTATCTCAATCATGAACGTACACAAGAAACAACAAGGAACCCAGCACCGAACCTTGTTCAGTCACAAGAACACCCTTCAACTATGACGTTCTGCTTCCTGCCATTAATCTAGTTTTGGATCTATTGGGGCCATTTGGACCAGGAAAATTGCATCACTTCATTCCATTGGTGAGGTGCAGATTCAAATCCTGATACCAAAATGAATGGACGATGTGATAACATGTTGAACTACTAGAATGGAAGGAAATTTTTGAAAGAAAGATTTGCGTTTATATATATTCACAACTTAAGGCCAGTCCACATTTGTTTACAAGAAAGTGAATATTCTGGAGTCTATTTTCTGATGCAATGCAGGCAACTATATGACAATGACCAGATATGCTGTTTTTCGTAATAATGGTACAGGGAGAGATATTGACCAGAACATCCATATTCAAGAACTATCCAGATTATGTTTACAATATTTTTCAGCTGTATATTCTTCTCACTTTCTGGTATGTTGAGATCATATTGATACTTTATTATCTGAAAAATACTTGCATTTATTAAGTCAGTAATCATCAGAAAATTGACTAGCTGAAACCCTAATTTCAAATTTCTCACTTGCAGTTTCTTTAAGAGAAATTCAAGTTCATTAGCCTTCCTGAGTATTTCAAAAGGAATGACTGTGCAATTCTAACCTGAAATACGTTGCCTTGTCTTTGAGTAAACCTAGCATCTTGTGCAAAAACTGAAGTCAATTGAGGTCCTCTAGTGGTATAATGATGATATGAATCCTTCTGTGTCCAATAATAACATGTACTCCTTCACCAACACAGGCTAATAATGTTTTCAGCAGGGATAACATACTTCTATCCATCATAACACATTGGGTTATAAATAAATACGTGGTAGGACAGAACTTAAACATTGCTAAAAGAGGACTAGAATTTGAAATATATCATTTTGCACTCATCAGAACTCGAACATAAAAGAAACAGACTTGAAGGAAAAAGAGACGCAATTTTATACGTCATGAGAAGAGGGTATAGATTAGTTGGGCTATCATTGGTATCGAGATGCAGCAAGGGTAAACAGTTAATCTTAGTTCTCAGCCCAGGCAGATAGAATCTGATTAATCAGGACATTACCATGGAGATACAGCAGGGTTAAACTGCCTTCATGACTCCCTTTTGAAAAAAAGGTTCCATTTATGTACAAACGTATTGTACAAATTCCTCTTGCCTACATATAAAAGGAGTGCTGTGTACTTAGGCATGTAGCTTCCAGCTCATGGAAACACTGTGGACTTGACCAATGATTTTAAATTGGTTTCTGGTGTGACTCTTAGCACTGTGATGGTACTGTGCCTTTAAGAAAGATGTGTTTCTGTTTCTCTTGCAGAGTGTTATTACCACAGTGGTGTTGAAATATCTCCTTCAAACAGGCCGTTGGTAAACAGCATTTGAGTTCTCCATGGGTGCTTTTTTCAAATGAAAGAAAGGAATCATGAGTGGCAGGCTCAGGGATCACACAGCTGCTGGAAATTTTTTAGTTTTACTTTCAGTTAATTGAAGGTCTGCTAGCTGCTGAAGCTAAAAACTTGAGTTCTCTGCTGCTAGATTCTTAGATAACGAGGGCTCCTCTTAAAAATCAAAAGTGGCAGATTGTTTCTTTCTTCTTGCACTGGAGAGAGGCAGCATATGAGATCCAGAGATAACAAGGTGTAGAGCTGAATGAACACAGCAGGCCAAGCAGCATCAGAGGAGCAGGAAGGCTGATGTTTCAGGCCCGAAACGTTAGCTTTCCTACTCCTCTGATGCTGCTTGGCCTGCTGTGTTCATCCAGCTGTACACCTTGTTATCTCAGATTCTCCAGCATCTGCAGTTCCTGCTATCTCTGAAACAATCACATGAGTTCCAGAACTGTTTTGCTGAATTTTATTTTTGCCAAAGGGTATATTTGTGGGATGCTGCCTATATTGGAACAATTGATATTAGTGGTTCAGTCATGTATTATCTTGTTAAGTATTTCAATAGAGTTAGAGTCATGCAAGTTCTTCTTTTCATTTGTGTTTTAACTTTGCTGAAAGAATAAAGTGTGATTTGTTTAAAGCCTAGTGGTGGACCATTCGAATTACGTCTAGAACACAGCACCTGGCAGATGCCTTCAAATACACAAAAGTTAGGGTCTAGGCTATCTCCTTGGTGTATTTTGGGGGGACTGGGAAATGGCTAATGTGACACCCCTGTTTAAGAAGGGGCAGAGGCAGAAGACAGGGAACTATAGGTCAGTTAGCCTGACCATGGTCATTGGAAAGATTTTAGAGTCCATTATTAAGGATGAGATTGTGGAGTATTTGGAAGGGCATAGTAAAATAGGGCTGAATTAGCATGGCTTCATCAAGGGGAGGTCATGTCCTCACAAATCTGTTAGAATTCTTTGAGGAGGTAGTGAGCAAGTTAGATAAAAGACAGCCAGTGGGCACGATCTATTTGGATTTCCAGAAGGCTTTTGACAAGGTGCTACATATGAGGCTTCTAAATAAGATAAGAACCCATGGTGTTGGGGGAAAAGTACTGGCATGGATAGAGGATTGGCTGACTGGCAAAACGTAGACAGTGGGGATAAAGGGTTTGTTTTTCAAGATGGCAGCTAGTAACTAGTGGAGTTTCTCAGAGTTCAATGTTGGGACCACAATGATTCACATTATATCTTAATGATGGATGAAGGAACTGAGGGCATGATCGCCAAGTTTGCAGATGGCACAAAGATAGGAGGAGGGACAGGTCATGTGGAGGGAGGCTGCAGAAGGATTTGGACAGACGTGGACAGAGAGAGGGCAATGAAGTGGTAGATGGAATACAATGTGGAAAAGTACAAGGTTATACGCTTTGGTTGGAAAAATAGAGGCATAGATTATTTTCTAAATGGGGAAAGGCTTTGGAAATCTGAAGCACAAAGGGACTTAGGAGTCCTAGTTCAGGGTTCTGTTAAGGTTAACATGAAGGTTCAAGTGGCAGTCAGGAAGGCAAATGCAATGTTAGCATTCATTTCACGAATGCTAGAATATAAGAGCAGGGATGTAATGTTGAGGCTGTATAAAGCTCTGGTCAGACCACATTTGGAATATTGCGATCTGTTTTGGACACTATATCTAAGAAAGGATGCTGGCCTTGGAGGTGGTTCAAAGGAGGTTCACAACAATGATTCCAGGGATGTTAGATGTTGAGGACTCTGAGTCTGTACTCAGATGGAGTTTAGAAGGATATGCGGTGATCTCATTGAAACTGAGAGACCTGGAAACAGTGGACATGGAGAAGATGTTTCCACTAGGCAGAGCTATTAGGCCTTGAGGACACAGCCACAGAGTGAAAGGAAGACCTTTTAGAACTGAGATAAGGATGAATTTCTTCAGGTAGAGAGTAGTGAATCGATGGAACTCATTGTGGATGCCAAGTCATTGAGTATCTTTAACACAGAGATTGAAAGGTTCTTGATTAATAAAGGGATCAATGGTTACGGGGAGAAGGCAGGAGAATGGATTTGAGAAACATATTAGCCATGATTGAATAACAGAGGAGATTCAATTGACCAAATGGCCTAATTCTGCTCTTATATCTTATGGTCTTTACTTAATCAATCAGTGCCAACATCTATCGAATCAGTCTGTACCTGTAGTATCAGAGATAAAAGGTACTGCAGATGCTGGAGAATCCAAGATAACAAGGCATGGGGCTGGATGAACACAGCAGGCCACCTGCGCTCAGTTCGCAACAAACAACTGCACCTCCCAGTCGCGAACCATTTCAACTCCCCCTCCCATTCCTTAGACGACATGTCCATCCTGGGCCTCCTGCAATGCCACAGTGATGCCACCCGAAGGCTGCAGGAACAGCAAATCATATTCAGCCTGGGAACCCTGCAGCCCAATGGTATCATTGTGGATTTCACAAGCTTCAAAATCTCCCCTCCCCCAACCGCATCCCAAAACCAGCCCAGCTCATCTCCACCTCCCTAACCTGTTTTTCCTCTCACCTATCCCCTCCTCCCACCTCAAGCCACACCCCCATCTCCTATCTACTAACATCATCCCGCCCCCTTGACCTGTCCGTCCTCCCTGGACTGACCTATCTCCTCCCCACCCCCACTACCTACACTCACCTTTACTGGCTCCATCCCCACCTCTTTGACTTGTCTGCCTCCTCTCCACCTATCCTCTCCTCTATCCATCCTCTATCCGCCTCCCCCTCTCTCCCTATTCATTTCAGAACCCTCTTCCCCTCCCCCATTTCTGATGAAGGGTCTAGGCCCGAAACGTCAAGCTTTCCTGCTCCTATGATGCTGCTTGGCCTGCTGTGCTCATCCAGCCCCATGCCTTGTTATCTCTGTACCCGTAGTATAATTATTTTGGACTCAATGCTTTCTGACATACCATATACTGTTGCCTGTTCATCATGATGTTAGCACAGAATGATCAGTCAGCGAGCTACTTCCATCCTACTCTTGAAATATCCTTTACTGTCTTTCAATTCTTTGTGCCAACATAAGGGGCGTCAATGTGGGTCATTTAAATTGTTCTTGAACTGAGATAAGGACACATACAATTTGGAAATTGAAACTCAACCCCCATGGAGAATTCATATATTATTTCCTTTCGTGTCCTTTCTTTATTCATTCATGGGATATGGTTGTCATTAGTAAGGTACATAAGTAACAAATTCTAGATAAATAAGAACTAAGAGCTGGAGTAACCAATCAGCCTTTTCAGCCTGCTTTGCCATTTAGTACATAAGTCTCACACTAACTGCTCTGAAGCATAGGGTGCTGAGCTGCTTTCTTGAACTGCTGAATTCCATGGGGCAAGGAACATCCAGATGTCAAAAATGTCTGGTAATGACCATTTGCAACAAGACAGAATCTAACCCACTCCCATGGCACTCAGCTTTGTTGAATTCCCCACCAGCAATGTCATGGATTTCACCACTGTCCAGCAACTTAACTCAGTCAGCAACATAAATGCCGTGGTTACAAGAGAAGGACAGAGGTTGGGTATTTAGCAGATAGTATCTCACCTCCTCACCATGACCCAGCCCTCTTTCCCAACTTTTGCAACATACCTTGGAGTGCAGGTTCATAGTTCCTTGCAAGTTGAGTTGCAGGTAGACAGGATAGTGAACAAGGAGTTTGTTATACTTGCCTTTATTGGTCAGTGCATTGAGTATAGGATTTGGGAGGTCATGTTGCGACTGTACAGGACGTTGGTTTGGCCACTATTGGAATACTGCATGCAATTCTGGTCTCCCTGTTATAGGAAGGGTGTTGTGAAACTAGAAAGGGTTCAGAAAAATATTATGAGGATGTTGAGCTATAGGGAGAGGCTGAATAGACTGGGGCTATTTTCTCCGGAGTGTCAGAGGCTGAGGAGCGACTTTACAGAGGTGATAAAACCATGAGGGGCATGGATAGGGTAAATAGGCAAGGTCTTTTCCAGAGGGTGGGGGAGTCCAAAATTAGCAGGTGTAGGGTTGAGGTGAGAGGGGTAAGATATAAAAGGGACCTAAGGGGCAACTTTTTCATACAGAGGGTGGTGTGTGCATGGAATGAGCTGCCAGAGGAAGCGGTGGAGGCGGGTAAGATTACAACATTTAAAAGGCATCTGGATGGGTATATAAATAGGAAGGGTTTAGAGGGATATGGGCCAAATGCTGGCAACTGGGACTAGATTTACGTATGATGCTGCTTGACCTGCTGTGTTCATCCAGCCCCATGCTTGTTATCTCGGATTCTCCAGCATCTGCAGTACCTTTTATCCCTAGATTTACGTAGGGTATCTTATCGGCATGGACGAGTTGGACTGAAGAATTTGTTTCTGTGCTGTATATCTCTATGACTTCATGACTCTATATACAAAGCACAAGTCAAATGTAAAATTAAATACCCTCCAGTTGCCTGGATGAGTGCAGCTCCAAAAATACTCAAGAAGTGTGGTACCATCAAGGACAACGGTTGATCAGCATCCCTCCCACCACCTTAAAGGTTCACCCTCTCTCCCACAATGCACAGTGGCAACAGTAAGTGGCATCTATAAGATGTATTGCATCAGCTTGACATGATTTCTTTGAGAGCACCTTCCAAATGGTTAGTTATTTAGCATACTGTGGAAACATATCAATCTTGCTTGCGATAATCAGCAGCAGACAATGTAAATAGGCTAAATTTTGGTTTGTTATTTTTGAAATAAATTGTAAATTGATTTGAGACATTTCAGCTTATTTGCTAATTATGGCTTTGAATCCAGCTTGTAAGCATCTTGGATACAGTATGACAAAAACATCATTACCCTGGCAGTATTGTTTAAAATCAAGCATTTCTGAAGAAATTGAAAACACATTTAAGCTTGCTAGTATCTGCACAATTGCCTTGTTCACAAACAACACACATACACCTTTCTAAAAATGAGTGTCTGAACATGCTAAAGCCATGTGAAGAATAGACTTAATAATGATTTTAAATCACACTTGGAGCATGTTTTAATTAATGTGTAGAATTGTGTGTGGTTTATTTCTCTCAGTTTGCTAAACTAATTGATCAAATTGGTGGTGGGATTAATTTAATTGTGAGTGCCCCTTTTTTGAAAATAAATCCAACTCAGCTACAAAAAACTGTTTACAATGACATATTTGTATGTTGACATCATGCAGCAGTTCTTGTTTAAGTTGGTAGACGATGGTGTTCATTACTTCCAAATTAATATTTCAAAGTAAACACTACATCAAATGGTAGAAGATGAAATGAGAATGTGAACAGATTGCTATGGAAAAGAGTAAAGAGGGGATTTACTTGCATCTTGTTCCATTGACTGGTATCATAGCAACAGCAGTATCAGGATAATATTAGCTGCGCAAGCTGGTACCAGATTCAGTAAGGTAACTGATTCGACAAATATAGACTGGCTAACACTAAAATAGCTATCCATGCCCAAATACTCCTAACAGCAGTCTAAAACCTCATGTCTAATGAGAGCTGTCTCATTGGGTATTATTTTTTAAATCCCCCATCAAACATTGGAAACCAGCTATATTCGATCAACCTCTGACTCAGCTTTGCTTGGTCTGTGCAGAGGACTCCAACACACACTAACATCGCTGAAAAGGTTACATGTTGTACAGACATTTTTTTTTCAATTTCTCTAATCTGGCCTTTGGATTTGAACCCCAAGATCAGCCAAACCTTTCTAGGTAGGTGAAAAGGATAATTTTTTTGTCTACAATTGCTTCCATTTTGGTCAATTGTTTGACTGGCAACATTCTATTCAAAGTTCAATCATCAGTTTTATGCTTTTTCTGCTTAAATATTTTGGATGTACCTAGGAGAGCTTAATGTTTTACAGTACAATGCATAGAGATGTAGAGACATTTAAAATGCATAAAATGCTCCATTTGTTTGTACTGTCAAAAATGTTGTACATTTACTTTTGGTATACTAATATTTACATATTTCAAATAATATATCAGTGTTCAACAAGATTGTTTATAGGAATATTATTACATTTTATTACACGGCTTGCAGGAGATTGTTTGCTAAAGGAAGAATTGTTTCTCCAATGTGTAATGAAGTTATAAACCCATTATTTACAAACAAGCTTTTGATTTCTTTATTCATGAGCACATAGGAAATCAACAAAAATTCTGCAGTAGTGTTAAATAATGTGCTGTTACTATGTCTTAAAGATTTACCATCGTGTAATTGATAGCAATAAAAGTATATTTATGATTTGGCAGCTTCAAGTCAGCAATAACAGTTGAATTTAAAAATGATAACACTACAGATTTTGGTAGGAATGGCAAGACCCATTGAATTAATATCACATTAATTATATGGATGCGTATCCATTTGTGATAATAATCTGGTTGCAAACAACCAATATTTCAAAATTAAACTAGTATGTTTGTTGCTCCAGAGTGAGAATCTTCTAATTAGAGAGATTGATGCAGAGAGAAACTGAGTGAAAAAGCTTGATTAATGGTACCTATCAAGTTACTTTTCGCTATACTCCAGTTATCACATGGTAAGCGATACCAGCATATTTCAATTTAGAATGGATGGAAACAGTTGAGCTTTATACACATCTGTTCAAGCAAAAAAAGTTTCAAAATCTCACTGGAGAAACATGTATAGTTATTGTCTTGATTATGAATGTTTCCAACCTTCTCATTCCACCTTTCTCAGTTTCTGAATGTCTTCTGCAGAGCCTTGATATCCAAAATTCATTAATTCACTTATATTTCAGTATTTACCGTTACTAATTGTTTTAGCTGCTAAATTTATCATGTGCCTTCTAGTAACTATCTCTTTCCCTTCATTGTTTAGAGCCAGACAATTACAATTTCAGAACTCATTTTAAAATTAGATTACATTAAATCATTTAACAAAAGTTTACAAGTAAATTGCATTGAGTAACTACAGTACAATGCACGCATTTATTTTAAGTGGATATCCTCCCAATATTTAATATAAAATGTAAACAACAAAAAATTAAAACAAATCTGTTCTTTTAAGGAACATTGTTATATGTATAGTTCTTCATACTTGTATTTCTTTTAACCACCATTGATGCAGAAACTTGCTTGAACTATTCTTTTGAGAGTTCCCTAGCTAATTGTGGATTCAAATAGCCACAGATCTGTAAATATTTCGGGAAACAAATTTTTTTATATTTGAACGACTGTCCCACATTCAAAACTAACTGTTCAAGTTCAGCTTGGTATAATTCTGAAAGAAGCTGCTTTTTAAACTGAGACTGGATTGAGTATGCTGAAACCACACATTAATTTTTGCCATAGTTCTGATCGGCACTTGTGCCTAAACAGTGACAAGCTGCAGGAGACTGATGTTAGGCAAAACCACTTCTCACCAACTGAGGTTCCTGGTCTTGCATTAGATCAGGTATAAAACCTTACATCTGAAGAAGGCAGGATTGTTGAAGTGGAGCTCATGGGCTTCAAATATTGAATATTAAATTATATATTTTAGGCCTTTTATGGGACTTACTTTAAAACTTTATCTGTTCATTAAGATATTACAAATATTTTATGATATCATTTATATTTGTGCAACACTTTGAAGACAGAATCCAACAGCAAGGTCAGAGCAGTTTTCGAGAAGATTTGTAGCTCGGGTTGTGGATGAGGTTGTAGATATGCTCACCGAGGCGATGGGTTTGGTTGCAAACGTTTCGTCACTCTGCTAGGTAACATCGCTAGTGCACCTCTGGTGAAGCGTTGGTGGTCTGTCCCACTTGTTATTTATGTGCCTCAGTTTTTTGGGATGTTTGGTACCACTTCCGGTTCTGTTTTTCAGTGGTTTGTACACAGGGTCTAATTCAATGTGTTTGTTGATGGAGTTCCGGTCGGAATACCAAGCCTCCAGGAATTCCTTGGCGTGTCTCTGTTTGGCTTGTGTGATTATGGATGCATCATTCCAGTCAAATTCGTGTCCCTCTTTGTCCGTGTGTAGTGAGACAAGTGACAATTGGTCGTGTCTCTTGGTAGCTAGTTGGCGTTCGTGTATCCGTATTGTCAGTTTTTTTCTGGTTTGGCCGATGTAATGTTTCTCACAGTCCTTGCATGGTATTTTGTATATTACACCGGTTTTGCTGGTTTTGGGTAGGGGATCCTTTACATTCGTCAGTTGCTGTCATAGGGTGGTTGTTGGTTTGTCAGCTACCATGAAAAGTAGGGGCCTGAGTAGTCTTGTTGTCATCTCTGAAATGTCCTTGATGTATGGTAGGGTGATAAGTGATTCTGGTCATGTTGTGTCTTCCTGTTGTGGTCTGTGGATTGTGCTTTTCGGGTATCCATTTCTTTTGAAGACTCTGTATAGGTGCTCCTGTTCTGCTTTGCGCAGTTCCGGGTTGTTGCAAGGTGTTGTGCCTCCTTTAAATAGTCTCCTGATGCAGCTCTGTTTGTGGGCATTGGGGTGGCTGCTAGTGTAATTTAGTATCTGGTCCATATGTGTGGTCTTTCTAGATACATTAGTCTGGAGTTCCCTGTTGTTTTTGTGTTCTACCATTATATCCAGGAAGGGAAGTCAGTTGTCATTGTCGTCTTCTGCTTTTGTGAATTTTATCCCGGTGAGGACGTTGTTTATGTGTCGATGGGTTTCTTCTAGTTTTGTGCTTTTGATAATCACAAAGGTGTCATCTATGTATTGGACCCAAAGTTTGTGTTGTATAGTGAGAAGCGCTGTCCGTTCTAACCTCTGCATTACTGCTTCTGCAATCAGTCCTGATATTGGGGATCCCATTGGTGTTCCGTTGATTTGTTTGTATATGTGTTGTTGAAGGTGAAGTGGGTTGTGAGGCACAGGTCTAGTAGTTTCATGGTGGTGTCCTTATTGATGTTGTTGTTGTCCTGGTGCCTGCGTTGCTCCATATGTGTCCATAAGTGGTCGGTCTGAGATGTTGTTAACCTATGAATCTGTGTTGTCCATGTCATTGATGTGGGTGATTTTGGACAGTTTTTCTTGTAGGGCCATTCTTTTATTTGTTCAGGTCCTTTGTGGTTGTATGCTGATGGCTGTGGACGTCCATTCCTGGTTGGTGGCATTGGAGTACAGAGTTTTTTGATGCATGATTTCCCGCTTGTATTTGTGGAGGCGTTTGAGGGCATGGTTGATCATAACCTTAATCGTTCTGCGTCCATTCTGTTCAGTTGTCCTCAGTGCCTGTGGATTGTTGATAGGTGGTTTATACCTTAAGCTTTGTGGTAGTTCCTGTTTTCTGAGGCATTTGTGCAGGAAGTATAGTTGGTTGCGGGTCACGCTCAGTCGGATAACATTTGTTTCCCATCTGCAGGCCAGTTTGAGGATGTTGCGCCCATGGGTGTTTAAAGTTTTTGAGAAGTTCTGTAGCTCAGATTGTGGATGAGGTTGTAGACTTGCTTGCCGAGGCGGTGGGTTTGGTTGCAAATGTTTCGTCACCTGCTAGGTAACATCGCCAGTGCACCTCTGGTGAAGCATTGGTGTTCTGTTCCGCTTGTTATTTATATGCCTCAGTTTTTTGGGGTGTTTGGTATCACTTCCAGTTCTGTTTCTCAGTGGTTTGTACACAGGGTCTAATTCAATGTGTTTGTTGATGGAGTTCTGGTTAGAATACTAGGCCTCCAGGAATTCCCTGGCATATATGAGCAGTGGGTGAGGTGAGGACCCTGTGACAGGCAGTCAGTATCACTGAGAGGAGAAGGTGAGGTAAAAGCTATTGCAGAGAAGCAGAGCAGATTGGTGAAAGACCTGAGTGGGACTCAGGACACAAGCAAGGCTCAAGTGCATGCAAATATAGTCTGGTTCAGGTAAGAGATGCCTTTGGTTTGTCTGGATCAAGGTTAACTCCAATGGTTGTTTGTTTCCTTGGTATGCCACTGTACAGAACCGAACTGCATTGGTGACTACTATGCACATATTAAGTTTTATTTTAATGAATGAAGTATATTTTTGAAATAATAAAATAATGATTTTTCTAGTAATCAGGATGAAATAAGAGCAAGGGTCCATATTCTGTTTAATTCAGGTATGTCCAGGGAGCTGATGCCTCTGATTTACACATGCTGCACTGTGTGTGAAATCAGAGACACTCCTGGCAGTCTGGATGGCCGTGTGTACAGCAGGTGCCTCCAGCTGGAACAGCTCAAACTGCAGGTCTTGGAGCTTGAGCAGCAGCTGGAAGTGCTCTGCTACATTCATGAGGCTGAGAGGTTTGTGGTTGACACATTTCAGGACGTGGTCATTCTGCAACTTCAGAACGGCAGACAGAAAGGGGATGGAGGATCACCAGACAAAAGAAGGGGATCAGACACTTAGAAAGAATCTCCAGATCTTGCTTGCTTAAGTGTTTTCAGCCTTAGGAAAATCAAGGAACAGTATCAGGGCATTCTGAAAGGGAAGAGTGATTGTTTGGGTCGTGCGAGGCAAAAGTGGACATGGAGACTCAGATGAAGGCAGAGTGAAGTTTCTCCGGAGTCAGATTCTAGTCAAAGGTAATTTGCACCATGCCACTGTTGTGTACAAATTGAACATGGATATCTCAATGATGTTAAAGTTAGCAGCCATGATGTTAGAAAAAAAACCAATGCTGGAAAAGACAAACCATTGTACAACTACCAAGGGTGCTGTGGGAGCCGTAAACTGTCTCTTCATCATCTGTCATCTATGTAGGTTCTGAATAGAATGAGAAGGTGAACAGCTGATGTGGGTCTGGGATCACTATGGATTTGGAGCTCTGCAGGCACTCCCCTTTTTGATGATATCTACATGTCACTCCATTGGCACATTACCTTCATGAAGAACCCCTTGGGATGCATGGGGTCAATGGGAGGCTCAGAGCTTTTGATTTCTGACTCCTTAGGCACAGTGCCGTCACTGGCTCTATATGTCCCAGGATGCTGTGACAGATTTATGCCAAATGCTAGAGAGGGATCTGAGGGCTGCAGTAGTGGGAGGCCAGCCTTTCCTGGTGGTTATAAAGATGACAGCCACTCTGGACTTCTATGTCACTAGACTAGTAATGACGAGAATCAGGAAGTGATCTAGATACCTGGGTTCAAATCCCACAAAGGCAGCTAATGAAATTTAAATTAAATTGTAAAAGTCTATAGTGACAATTCCTGATTGTCATAAGAAACCACAAACATGCTTTAAGGAAGGAAACTTGAATATCACTCCAGAGCCACAGTAATGTGGTTGACTCTTAACTGCCCCTGAAATGGCCTAGCAAACCATTCAGTTGTACCTAAGTACAACTAGAGATGGGCAATAAATGCTGGCTCACCAAGCAATGCTCACGTACCATGCATGATTAAAAAAAAAAACTGTTGGGGGTGTTATCTTCAAACTGTTCATCAATACCCTTTATACCCACAACATATAAGGGAAGGGCAATAGCTATAACTGCTATTCTTCGGGAACTTAGCAATAACATTTTTCCCAAACTAAAAATCTTCCACACAGGAATATTCACTAAATGCTGTCCCTTTGGCAATTTCTAAAGCTGCTTCCCTTTAATCCCATGAGCTTCAATTTTGCTACAAAGGCCATTATGCAGCACTTTATCAATGTCTTTTGAAAGTTCAAAAGACAAGATTATCTGCACAAGCCTGATTATTCTTCAGGTATCTCTAAGTATATGATCCCTATTAATGACCGAAGCCAACCTGTTCAATTTTGCTCCAGCTTCTGGCTGTTTGTTCAAACTGAATCTAATTGAATCTTGGTGTGGTGCTATACTTAGCTGAGTTGCAAATGTCACATTCTGTCAATCACAATTCTAAATTAACGTCTGCCATTTTGCAGATTTCGCAAAGCTGGGTGGGAGGATGAGTTGTGAGGAGGATACAGAAGTGCTTCATCGTGATTTGGACAAATTGAATGAGCAGGAAAATGCATGGCAGAGTATAATGGATGAAAATGTGAGATTATCCACTTGAGTGCATATTATCAAAGCATTTTATTATCTGAATGGTGATAGATTGGGAAAGTGGGAGGTGCAACAAGACCTGGGTGTTCTTGTACACTAGTCACTGAAAGTGAGAATGCAGGTACAACAGAAGTTGAAGAAGTCATTTGATGTGTTGGTCTTCATAGTGAGAGGATTCCTGTACAGAAGCAGGGATGTGTTGCTGCAATTGTACAGTGTCTTGAGACCACACCTGGAAAATTGTGTGCAGTTTTGATTTCCTTATCTAAGGAAATATGTTCTGGCCATGGAGGGAGTGCAATAAAGGTTTCCCAGACTGATTCCTGGGATGGTGGGGCTGACTGATGAAGCGAGCCTGAACCTGTTAGGATTATATTCACTTGAGTTTAGAAGAATGTGAAAAATCTCATAGAAAGCTGTAAAATTCTAACAGGACCAGACAGGTTAAACGCAGGAAGGACATTCCTGATGACCTGGAGTCCTGACCAGGAATCATATCTCATATGGGGCAGATTATTTAGGAGTGAAATAAGGAAAACTTTCTTCACCCAGAGAGCAATGAGCCTGTGGAAATATGTCACCATTCTTCCCGTGTCGCTGGGCCAAAATCCTGGGACACCCTCTCTCACAACATTGTGAGTCTCTCTGCAGTAAATAGATTGCAGCAGTTCCAGAAGACACCTCATCACCACCTTGTCAAGGCAAGTAGGGGCAGATTTGTTGTTAAACATGTTGTGGATGAAAAACCATTAATTTTTTTTTATTGACAACCAGGAAACTACTTAAAAGTACCAAATGGAATGGCCAAACTACAATTGATTGCAAAGACATGTGATTTCCAATTGTTACAGACTAATTACTGGACAGAAGGGAAACATTAGCTTACAGTACCATCTCACTGCAACAGCAACTCATCCTCATCTTGCTCTAATGCCATTTCTCTTTAGTTCTGTAAACCTTTTATCTTTGGATTATTGTCTAATTGTCTTTTAAGGGCCTCAATTGTATCTGTCTTCACCACTTATCATATAAAAAAGGTTTTGCTCATGTCACCATTGCTTCTTCTAATCAATATAAACCTGGCTTTTGGTTCTTGAATTCTGCTAACAGAATCGTTTCTCTCCTTATGATTTTGAATACCTCTATCCGGTCTCCTCAATTCCCCATTTCGTAAGAAAACAGTACTAGCTACTCCAATCTATCCATCCCAAGAACCATTTCTGTGAATTTTTATTTCTGTATCCTTTCTAATGCCATCACATCATTCTTAAAGTACGATGTCCAGAACCGACACAGTACCCTAGGATAAGACCAAGATAGTTTTGTATAAATTTATCTTAGCTTTCTTGATTTTAGACCCTGTGTCTCTACCTAAAAAAATAATCCTGGACGCCTTTTGCTTTAATGACAGTATCCTCAAATTTCCCTGCCAGCTTCAGTGCACATATACCTTAGGATCTTCTGCTCCTGAACTTTCCTGCAATAAATTTCATCTTTCACTTGCCCACCCCATTCCACCAACCTGCCTATGCCCTTATGAAGTGTATCACTGTCCTCTTCACAGTTCACAATATTTCCAAGTTTTGTGTTGTATCAGTTATCTTGTATAAACAGCCACACAGGGGTTATACTGAAACAAATAACTGCAATATATTTTCTATGAAATATCATTGCTATTCACAAATCGACAATGTGACAAATCAACTTTGTGGCAAAATTAAACAAAGGAAGCCTTGCATCTATGTTATAACTTTAATAACCTCAAGACATCTCAAAGTGCTTGAGAAACAGTAAACTCTTTGGGGTGTAGTCTTTGTGACAATATAGGAAACATAACAGCCAATTGTACACAGAAAGCTCCCCCTAAGTAACTTAACAATGATCGGGATAATCTGTTACCAAATGAACATGATGACGAAAAGCTACCTGCTGTTCCTCAACTTTATAGTGAAATCTATTTTTATCAATCTGAGAAAGCAAGTAGTGCCTCAGTTTAACACCACAGCTGAAAGACACTATTCCCTCTGATATGGGGCTGGATGAACACAGCAGGCCAAGCAGCATCATAGGAGCAGGAAAGCTTGACGTTTTGGGCCTAGACCCTTCATCAGAAGGGTCTGATGAAGGGTCTAGGCCCGAAACGTCAAGCTTTCCTGCTCCTATGATGCTGCTTGGCCTGCTGTGTTCATCCAGCCCCACACCTTGTTATCTCAGATTCTCCAGCATTTGCAGTACCTTTTATCCCTCTGATATGGACTTGAATGTGAGCTTTATTTTATACTCAAGTCTCGAGTGGAGCTTGAAACATCAACCTTCTGACTCAGAACCAAAGGTCCTACGCACTGATCCACGGCTGACCAACTATAATAATAAAATGAAAGGTTTTTTTAATATCAAAGCAGTGATGGAGATTAGGAGAGCAGAAGATCCTCATAATGGGTGCTCCACAGCCTATGCATTATAAATTTACTAATTAACATTGTTTTTCTTTCAGATTGAGCTGTTACATGGATCAATTATGATAACAACAGGAGGTCTTCTGCATATTACAGCCAGGACCAATGATTCCTTCCAGTCCTGTGAGTTGGCAATTAAACACCAAAGGAAAATGTACAAAAGAAAGAAGAATGATGTGGTAATGGTGAAAGCCAAACTGAAGTTATGCTCCATTTCAGGATTGGTTACTGCTTTTGGGATCTTGGTAACGATGTGGGGAATTGCAATGGTACTAATAGCTTACTGGCCCATGGCCTACAAGATTCCCGAAACAATTGCAGTGTCTCGAAACATCACCAGTAACGACACAACAGCTGATACTTCATCTTTGGAGATTATTTCTGAATTTGTAGCCAGCTATCTACATTCTCATAAACTGAAGATCTTAGGGCCGCTGGTTTTGGGAATTGGCATATTTTTATTTATCTGTGCTAATGCAGCCCTTCACGAGAACAGAGACAAAAAAACTAAAGTGATCAATGTGCAAGATATTTACACCACGGTAATAGATGTGCATGACATAAAGAAAACAGAATATGGTCCTTTGAAAGGACTTGTGAATTATGTGCAGTGCAAAAGCGTTGACAATCTCAAGTTTCCAACTCCTTACAATGCAGCAATATTGGCGAAAAGGTCCTGTCAGGCTTCAACTGCAGACGGCATTAAAAAAGCTTGATCCAATGAAAAGCCCAAGAGAAAAATAACAATTGTTTGGCAGGAACTTGATCCAAAGAGCAACAAACCATTATCGTAGACTCTGTCCAGTGTCTATAGATACAGAATCAGTGCCAATGTAAGAAAGAAAATGCCTGAACTAAACAGCACCACATCCCATACTACTACGTCCATTGATTCACTCACAGTCACTATAACTAAAACAAACACATCTACTCAGACTTAGGAAAACAACTGATCAGCAAAAGGTGATAATGAAGCAGAGGTGTCAAACATCATGAATAAATTCAACCCAAAATGTGGTATAGTATCTTTGATCCCAGATAAACTGTTGGACATATTTCAGGAGACTGAATCCGAGCTGATCACCCTGGAAACTATAAGATGATGCCAAGGCACTGATTTCAAATGGTATGATGATATCCAACCAGTAATAACAAAGTCTCAGAAATTTCTAGTTTCTATAGGCAGACATTTCAGGACTACAGTCAGAAAATGCTGGAAATTCTCAGCAGGTTTTAAATCTCATCTTAGTTGTCACTGAAATTAGACAGACTCCAAAGACTAGCAGATCATTTATTATCCTTGAAGTTATCTAGTTGTCTTCATTAGTGAAGTGATCCATTGTGGTGGAAGAATGAGAAGAGATTATGTAAAATAAAAACTACAATTTTAAAGGGAGTACAGGCGCAGAGAGACCTGGCGGTATGTGTGCACAGATCTTTGGAAGTGGCAGGGCAGATTGAAAAAGCAATTTGGAGCATACAGAATATAAACAAAATATTGTGGATTTTGAGTATCTGAAACAAACAGAAAATGCTGGAGAAACTGGGGTGGGACAGTGGATCAATGGTTAGCACTGCTGCCTCATAGCGCTAGGAACTTGGGTTCAATTCCACCCTCGGGCGACTGTCTGTGTGGAGTTTGCGCATTCTCCCCGTGTCTGTGTGGGTTTCCTCAGGGTGCTCTGGTTTCTTCCCACAGTCCAAAGATGTGCAGGTTAGGTGGATTGGCCATGCTAAATTGCCCGCAGTGTTCAGGGATGTGGAGCTTAAGTCGGTTATAGGGGGATGGGTCTGGCTGGGATGCTCTGAGGGTCAGTGTGGACTTGTTGGGCCAAAGGGCCTGTTTCCACACTGTAGGGGTGCCATGAAAAAAGTCTGGCAGTATTTGAGCACAGAGAAACTCAGTTTACATTTAAAGTTGATGAACATTCTTTCAGGGTGGAAAAAATTAGGAATATTAGAAGTTTTGAACGACAGTGAAAAAGAGGAGGGTAATAAAAACAGCCAAAAGGTAGGATTCTGATGGAATGAAAATGTAGTGATTATAATGATGTCAGCCAGATTGGCAACATAGAACATGAGTTCCCTAATTGAGGCTGGGGGCTCTGGCTGACAGATGAGAGAACAGAAGTTTCAGACATCCTGTTTAATCTGAGAGCTGGCTCTGAGGGAGCTGGATCAGTGTCAAAGACACTCACATGTAAATAAAGGGTGACTTGGTGACAGGATATCAGTCTCTGTGGCGATTTTCAGTGATGATGAGAGAAAAGCACGGTCCTGAAGAAATTCATTTGCACACTGTTGTCCTTGGATTAAGGGAAGCATTTCTGACATCATAATGTTATTTGCGAAGCTTAACTCTTCTGACACAGCCATTGAAGACTGGGCCCAGTATCTGGACAGAATGTGTTATTTTCTCCAGGCAAATGACACTGGGGCAGCTGAAAAGCAACAAGTAATTCTCCTGACAGCTTGTAGACCTGCAGCTTTTTTGGTTATTAGGAACCTAACATTCCCTGAGAGATCAGGGAGTTGATGGATTTAGTTGAGTATTATGACCCCAAGCACCCTCTAATTCTGAGACACTATCGATTTTACTCGGCAATTCGAGAACCAGATGAGTAGGTTAAAACAACTGGCAGAGGCATGTGACTTTGGTTTAGCTTTTAATGCAATGCTGAGATCCCCGTTTGGGATCCCCGTATGTGAGATTGATGATATAACCTGCCAAAGCGCTTATCACTGAAGTCCAATTGGACTTCAAACAGGCTCTGCAACTGGCTTTGTCATTGGAAAAGGCAGCAGGTGGAGCATTTGAGTTGCAGCAGTTGTGTTCCAATGGAAGTGGACATCCATTGAGCTGTTCCAGTCAAGCCAAGTGACCTATTTGTGGTACAGAGTCAACTAGGCTGGGTTACGTCCGTTGAAAGATAAAGAGAGGGTGATCAAAGGTGCCCCGGCTCTCATGTCAGTACCAGAGCTTACGTCTTTCCTTGGGCTGGTGAATTATTATGGAAAGTTCATACATAACCTGGCCTCCACTCTGGTACCTTTGCATCAACTCTTAGAAGGGGGGCAACCTTGGAAACGGTCGTGTAGCCATGCCATAGCTTTCAGAAACAGCTATCATCCTCTAAGTTGGCACCCTATGATCCCAAGTTAGATCTCGAATTGACATGTGATGGCACCCTGTATGGCATCGGGGTAATATTAGGCCATAGGTGGCCCAATGGAGAGGATTGCTCAATAGTATTTGCATCCAAGACTGTAACTAATGCAGAGTGTAAATATGCCGAGATAGAGAAGGAAGATTTGGCAGTCATTTTTGGAGTCAGGACCTTCCAGCTACACCCTTACAGACAGAAATTTGTAATAACAATGGACCACAAAATCCTGCTACATCTACTTAAAGAAGACCAGGCATGGCCGCCCTTGGCTTCAGGCTGTATTCAGCGGGTGGGCTTTAATACTATGTGCATATAATTACAAGTTGAAACACTGAATGGGAGGCCAAGTAGCAAATGTAGATGCACTGAGCCACCTCCTGCTGTCAGATACATCACCAGTGGTACCGTCTTTGGAAGAGCCTGTAATGATTTTAAATTTTCTGAACACACTTCCAGCCACAGCTGCCAATATCAAACTTTGGATGCAGAAAGAACCAGAATTGAAACTGTTTTGGCCCCAGAGAGGCCAGATCATGGTAGAGGATGGCCTATTATTACGGGGTGGAAGAGTGATTGTCCAGGGCAAAGGTCACCACCAGATATTGGCTGAAATTTGAAGGTAGGCTTGAAGAAACAGCCTAAAGCTTCACTGTTCCTGTTCCTGTTTGATTTTAGGATCACCCCTCAGGAAACTACAAGGATAGCTCCAGCAAAGTTGCTAATGGGGAGAAGACTCTGCACCAGGTTAAATCTGATCTTCCCAGACTGGGGGGTGAGGGGAGGAGGGGGAAACGGCAAAGGAACACCAATGCTGGACATGACACTCCGCAAAATGAGAGACAGTTTGCTTCGGGGATGACGTTTGCTGTAGGAACCAAGGTAAAGGTCCTGCACGGGTCAACGTGAGGTCAGGTCCAGAATCGTATAAAGTTCAGGCAGGTGAGACTGTCCTGAACAAGCACATGGGCCATATGCAAGCTGCAAACTTGCAGCGTGGTAGCAAAACATGTCCGGCTCCATGACAGCTTTTCCAACTGTTCCGGAACCCATGGGTTCTCCCTCTCCACCAAATATTGAGGATACCTTGGAATGTGAGACGGACATGATGGGTGTAGCTGCCTCAATGCCTTTGCTGCCTGAAGAAGAGAATGAATTTCTTCCATGATGCTTTAGACACAAAAAGCTACTGTGCTTTACACACAGTCCGATTCCAAGACAGAGTTGGAGGAACCTGACCCGGTGCTAAAATACCTCTGGATGAGCTACAAGAAAAGAACTGGCCTCTGTTCTTGGTCTCAGAGAGGGAGGGATGTAGTGATAGTAATGAGGTCAGCCAAGTGGGCCTCATAGAATATGAGTTTCCTGATTGGGGTTGTTAACCTGGTCCAATCAGGGAGCCCTGGCTGACAGATATAAACAGGAGTGTCAGAGGTGACTGTTCCCTTTGAAAGCTGGCTCTGAGGGAGCTGTATCAGTGTCAAGAACTCTCCACGTGTAAATAAAGAGTGACTTGGTAACAGGATACTGGCTTCTGTGGAGGTGTTTGAAAAAAAAACAGCTTAGATGAAATGACAAGAGCTGATTTTGCAAAGCCAAAGCATGAGATAATCAAACAAATGAAGAATCTAAAGATATCCCTCAAGAAGGAGTCAATTGCAAAATCAGAAACAGGGGCTATACAAATGCAAAATAAAGAGAAAAACAGGATAGTAAAGTCAAAACTTGCAAAGATGAAGGAAGCAAAATAAGGTCAGAGATAACATTCTGCAATTGTTGAGGTCAGTGAGTCCAGAGGCTCAGAAGGTAAAGTGTCTCATCAAAAGTTGAGTTGTTCCTCAATATTGTGCTGAACTCCCCTGGAACGTTGCAATTAGCTGACAATAGTGGAGTCAGAGTGGGTGCAAGATGGAGAATTAAAATGACAGGTATATAGAAGCTAAGAAACTAGCATATGGCCTGAAAGAAGATGTTCCACAAAGCAATCTCACCCAGTCTGTGTTGTTTCTCCTCAGTGTAGAACATACTGCATTGTAAAACACTTGAAAGAAGTGCAGCTAAATTGTTGCTTCATCTAAAAGGATTGTTTAGGGTCTTGGACAGTGAGGGCAAGGTTATAATGGGCAGTGTCACAACTCATGTGTTACCATAGAAGGAACATGATGTTGGCGAGGATGGAGAAATGGACAGGGGTGTTGTTGAGGAATGGTCCCTTTGAAATATTAAGAGGGCTGGGAAAATGCATTTGGCAGTGGTAATATGCTGAAGGTGACAGAAATGGCAAAGAATGATCCATTGAACAAGCAGGCTAGTTAGATGGAAAGTGGGCGTCAGGAGGAATTGTATCCTGGTCTGGGAAGCAGAGGAAGAGAGTGAAAGCAAAACTGCAGGAAATGAGATGAACTTGTGGGGTGGCAGTATCCCATGTTGAGGAAAAATGAAGACAGAGCTAAAGTATTTTTACGGAAGATTTTAATCTTCTTTACGTTGCTGACAGGAGAGAGCCCAAGGTTGACATTATTCATTCCAGTAAATCAGTAAGGGCTGGATTTAATACAGGCCTTCATGGTGGAGACCATGACCGCTGAGCCAACTTAACCAGGGAGATGGCGGTGCTGGGGTCAGGAGTATGGGGAACGCATAACAGTCTCCCAGTGGTGGCAAACCCTCCCAAGATTTAGTTGAGGGTTCAAAGTGTCTGATGGCTGTTCCTGGGCACTGATGGTGGATGATCTATTGGTTCATTAATGAGCTAGCTCACATCCATGATCCCCAAGGTCACTGCCATTCAGTAGTGCTCAGGGATTTAATGATGGCTGTGTGGCTTTTCTGTGACCTCAGGCAGTACAACAAACCCCACTGGGTTTACCAGTGGCCTCCCAAAGTGAGAGAAAGACTGACGGTGAGAGTAGGTGAGGATCACCCTCGTTTTCAGTCCCTTTGCAGTCAATTGGAAAGCACAGAAATGGGAAATGGGGAGCAAAGGAATGTGGGGGCATCTGAAAGCCTGCAGCCCCTGCCTCATGACACCAACCTGATCCTCACTTATTTTGGTGTGGGTCCCATACTGGGCCCTCCTGCATGGAGAGATAGGTGACAAGGGGATTTAATCAGGACAGCAAATGGCTGTTGGTGGCACCACCATTTTCCTGCCTGAGCCTGATTGTGTCCAAGGTATGGAAACCCATGGATCACCTTCTTGCCCCTATGCTAATTACATCCCACTTGATGCCCATTGTAGGGTATTGTCCTGTCTCTGCCAGTATACAACCATTGGTAGATGGGTGGCTCACCATGCCAGGAGCATGACAAGCACAGGTTCACTTGCGGGCAGCCAGTAGGCATGAGGGCGTCACTCAAAGGAAGGGAGATGCCATCTGACAGCCACAACACTGCCCTCGCTAACATTGGATTGCCTGGCAGCTCTTGACAGCCAGGACTTCCACTCACTAGGAATTCATGATCCTTGGGCAAGACCCATGGATCAGTTGAGTGGAACATTTCTTTGCAAAAAAGAGTGGACATGGGGGTCTCACTGGCTCTCCAGCTGGTGGACCAGAGTCCCACCACCTCTCTGCACAATTTCTAGACCTTTGGTGAGTGGATGGGATCAAGCAGGCATTGCTCCCACTGGTAGAACTGAGCAACTGGCAATCTCTGAGTACAGTGTCCGAGGTCCTCTGTCATGGAGGCAGCTGAATGGTGGCTACTTCATTGCCTCGGTTTCAACTGATTTTATACAAATCCAATAGGAGTTCCCTGCAGACTTGCCCAGCCAGTGGCTGAGACTGAATCCATCCTTTTGAGTTTCTGTATTGCTCATCAAGATTGTTCCAGTTTTGCTGAGTTTTCCAGTTTGGATGCAAAGATAGATTACAAAATCAGGTCCTAAAAATAGAAGAATTAAAAATAAAGGAGGATATTTCTAGCTTTCGACAAAATGGCGGCCTCCTTCCCCATGTTCTCCATGTCCTGAATGACAAGTGAAGTCTAATTTTAAACAATTAAGATGGTTCAGGTATAATTTGCACAGCAATTCTTCTAATTTTAAACTGCAATAATATTTCGATATCCATTTCATTTGGGTCTTTTTCATTCTGTGGATTAATGCTAAAGCATGTTGAATACAATAATAGTTCTCCAAATTTTTAAAAAGTTATTATTTGTTCTAGTGTTTTGTTTATCGTTAGCTTCTCAAAGGCCAAATTAATGACCAAATATATATGATAAAGAAATATTTTTCATTCCATGTGCAGTAATATGTATCAAGCATATCAATAAACATCTATGGAAATTATTTGGTAGCAAATTTCTAAGAATGTATTAATGAAAAGGAAGCTCATTTTCCACTTCCTCTTAGTTTGCCAGAAATTGGGCTGGATTGTTACTCTTTCTGGCTAAGTCCAATTTGCATTGAGCTGTTTCGAGTGCTTTTCATTGTGAAGCCTATTGAATTACATCACCATATCTTATCAAACTCATCTCATAATTTGCCTGCGCTGCACTATCATGTCTCACACATCTGATTTCCACCCTGTCTTACCACATGTTATGCCCAGAACAACTTTAATAATACTCAGCAATACCGAAAGACCAGCATCCGTTGTGGCCATGCCATCTTGAAAAGTTTATTGTACACTCAGCCAACCACTGTCAGTCTGGGCATGCCCTCAAGGTTCCTGACTTGGAAGACAGGGGGAGAATTTAATTGAATTAAATTCAATAGAAGAATGACGCCTCACTTTGTGGGCAGGGACATGGACGTCCTGCTGGACTGGGTAGTGCTGCCACCAAACTTCCTCTCCGCCTAGCACTAACAGTGGATGCCACGATTCCACACCATGCCATCCTGGTCTGAGGGTGTCACCTCAGAGAAAGCAACCTCAGTCATCTGGAGGAATGTCCAGTACTGTTGAAAGAAGTTCAATGTCCTTCTCCACTCTGCTGGGACTATCCTCTCTCCAGTACCTCATATTCACTCTATCTCTGTCACTGTATCCACATCCCACTAAGACTAATGCTCTACCACTCTCACTGTTGCCTGCAACATCTTCCCTACTCACACATCTCCACCCAAACCTCATAACCACTAACCCTGCATGCCCCTTGTGCTGCTTAATAACTTTCTCAGGACACCTTCCACCTGCACCAAAGGTAACAGCTGTGCTAACCACTTTCATCTCCTGTAATACTGGCCTCTCTCACAATCCATGGGAAAAACAACCCATGATAGGACAGAAAGACTCGAGATGGGTGATAGGCTGCCCGACTTTCTGATCCTCATCCTTATGATGAAGGTATCCTGACTCTGACCACCCCAAGCTGTGCCTGGACTGGTATCAGATTCTGCCTTTGATTTACTCTGCAGAGACCCCCTGAGTGAAGGCTAGGCCCCTTGAGTTGACTGAGGCCTGCTAACTACTATGCAAGCTCTCTAGCCTTGTGTTTGTGCTAAACAGTAATGGCAAGACAAAAGTAATTTGAGCCTGGCCTACAGGTAAGGCTCATTAAGGAAAGAGAAGGCAATGTAAGGGAAGGTTACAGGAAGCATCCAGGTTGGCTAAAAGTGAATGAGCACTATGAGATCAAGTGAATAGCCTGGAGATAGAGCCTGGTGCGTTCCACAAGCTGGGTACATATGCCCAAGAGCTCAGCGTGCTTGCTGGCATTTCAATTATAGTTCTGGTGCAGCCCGAGGTGTGGCAGAATCATCCTGCAAGTACATCTGAGATGTGCCATGAGGGATTTTAAGGGCTGGCACAGTTTGGATGTGAATATTTGTGGATGTGGGGTGCAAGTAACTGTTGCCTGTGGACTGTATCCCAAGATTTTTGGTGCCTGGTTTCCAACACGGGAGGTCATTCAGAGCAAGCGATGAATAGAATCTGCCAGGTACTGGCTCTAGTTTCCATGTCAAGTTTCCTGATGTCTAACTTATTTGATGAGTAAGATGGGTGCTGAATATTAATGAGGTGAGTTAAATGCCATTAACTGGGCAGTTAACAACCATTGATTCCATCAACTGGCATCTTGCTGCTGCCTAGCAAGAATCTTGCCAATGACACCTGTGAAAAACATAAAAGATGGAATGAGACAATCCCGACTTTGAGATGGGCCTCAATGCACTTGTCACCTAATTGTGGCACACTTCTCACTATATGATTCCTACCTATACCTGTGGACAGTGAAGCTATGGTTTTCCAAGATAAAATGATGACAGGAAAGATTCCATGGGAAAAGCTCACTATTTTATTTCAGTGCAGACTTACAAGAGTTGAGTCAGGTATACATTAGATTTACATAGATTTCTGAACCCCGCCAATGTATGTTGGAAATTCAGGTCTTCACACACAGTATGGATAATTAAAAATGATGCTGATATGCTACAAACGGTCGGATCTTCATGGAGACTAAATTGGAGTCCTGCATCAACTGATTTCTTTTAGATTTTGGTATTGCTAATTGTGAAATTGCTGAAAGGTTTTACAAAAGAACTTTGTTTTAAACGTGGTCAAAGATAAAAGGTACTGCAGATGCTGGAGAATCCGAGATAACAAGGTGTGGGGCTGGATGAACACAGCAGGCCAAGCAGCATCATAGGAGCAGGAAAGCTTGACGTTTCGGGTCTAGGCCCGAAACGTCAA
>JAHRHZ010000072.1:6241574-6262447 GCA_024137785.1 Ginglymostoma cirratum | reverse complement strand
CCCGAAACGTCAAGCTTTCCTGCTCCTATGATGCTGCTTGGCCTGCTGTGTTCATCCAGCCCCACACCTTGTTTTAAACATGAGTTGTTTTGAATTCAGTCATGGGCATGGGCATCACTGGATGGGCCAGCATTAATTGCCCATCCCTAGTTGGCCTTGAGAAGATGGTGTTGAGCTGCCTTCTTAGTCCATGTGCTGAAAGTAGATCCACAATACCCTTGGGGAGGCTGTTGAACATAAAAATGTAGTTGTGTGACTTTGTAATCCCATAGTTTACATATATTTGCTGGAACCAAGATATGCACAGCAGTTTTCAAATGGGCTGGAAGACTGCATTGATAGACATTTGTTTTGGCATAGGATTTTAAAAAGGCAACTTCGCCATCTGTCATTACACTGTGTGTTTCTCTACAGGTCCCATTATTTCTTTACTGTTCATTTTCTCTGCTGTGGGCTGTTGTAGTTATTTTTTTCCTTTCCAGATTGATCCCACACCTCTTTTTCCCCATCTCCTGCTGATCTTCCTTGGTTTCTTTCCAGGTTTCACACCTCATTCAGCAATATCTCGTTTTCTCCAATTTCTGCTTTGTCTCTTTATCACCTGCAATCTTTCCAATGATCAACAGTGGGAAATACATTTCAAATTCTCCATACACATATACACCTGGAAATCAATGTAAGTTATCTGTTGTCTCATTAGTGTGTGCTTGAAGTGTATTAAAAATACATAACCTTGTCCAAATACAGAAAGATACACAAAATCATTCTGTGTACTATGATGAACGGTAGCTCATTGCAACATAAATCCAATACAAGTAACAATATTTTTGCCCTGGTTGTTTTACTCATAAGTAAATCTGAGACATACTCAAAGTTAAGATACATACATTGCATTAGAATTAGGGAATGACATTTGAGATGAGGGATCTGAGAGGCTGGAAGAAATTGCACAAGTACAGTGAGTGGAAGCCATAGAGAAATGAGGATTATTTCAGATGAGCCATTTTAAAAAAGGGTGGGATGCTGCCACATTTGAAATGAGTCTTATGCAAATAAAGCTTCAAGAAATTTGTTTCAGAACATCGTCCACCACAATGCACTGATCTTTATCTTGCAAAAAGGACGATATCTGCCTTCACAAGTTTCTCATTTTCCTTGTTACACAAACAGCATTATAAACAGAAGCAAAGGCCCTTGTGGTGCAGTGGTAATGTCCCTACCTTTGGACCAGAGGCCTGGGTTCAAGTCTCACCTGCTCCTGAGCTGTGTAATAACATGACCAAAAAGATTGATTAAAAGATATCTATGAACTGAAGAAGGCATTACAGATAGTAACAAAGATAAAAGATCCCCACCTTGAAGCAGATGGTCTGGCAACAGCAAAAAGACTTTTGCTGAGGATGCTGTAACAGTCAACATACAGACACACTATGAAGCCTCTTTGACATTTAGGCTGAGCATACAGTAATTGTATGTACAGCCAAAATTTACTTCAGAAGAGAACATTTGTAACACTTGACAGATGCCAACAGGAACCTCCATGCAAGTCATAGAATCCCCACTGTGTGGAAACAGGTCATTGAGCCCAACAAGTCCACACTGCCCCTCTGAAGAGCATCCCACCCAGACCCACTCCCCTACCCCTGCATTTTTCCCATATCGAACCCATCTAACCTAAACATCCCTGGGCACTATGGGCAATTTAACATGGCCAATCCACCTAACCTGCACATCTTTGGACCGTGGCAAGAAACCAGAGCACACCCATGCAGACACAGGGAGAATGTGCAAACTCCACACAGACAGTCACCCAAGGCTGGAATTGAACCCAGGTACCCTGGTGCTGTGAGGCAGCAGTGCTAACCACTGTGCCACCATGCCACTAAGATGGTCCATGTAAGTTAGATGTTGATATACTGATTTGCCAGCTCTGAAAAAGATTCAGTGTGAGCAATCACACTCCCCAGCCCTATGTGCAGAAATAACAACTTACCTTCGTATCTTTTTGCCCCTCCACGCAACTCCATTTCTCCTCTCACTACCGTACTCAGACCCTTTCCTCTCTCCGACTTTCATCTGTCTCTCCTCCCATCAATCCTCCTCTCCTCTTCTCCCCATCTGCTATACTCCAATTCACTCAAATCCACTCTTCCTGTTCTCTGGGCCACCCTTATTCTTCTGTTCCCATTCCCTCCTCTCGGCTATCCCAGAACTCTTCCCTCTCATCAACTTGCTTCTTCTTTCATCCTCTCTTTTTGCCCGGTCCCTGGCCATCCTTTCTCTCTTCCATCCCCACCTTTTTCTCGTTCTCACTTCCTTCATCCAAATTTGCCTGGGAGTCAAAAGGTTGCCGTCAAGTGCAATTCTGGGCTAAAATATGACCTTTGCTGACATCAGTCTGGTAAGAATCCATCATTGCTGCACAGATGCACTGTAACAATTCACCAAGTCTCTTTCAAAGGCACCTTCAAACCCACTTTGTCTACTACCTTAAAGGCAGCAAATGCATGGAAAAAAATACACTACCTGCAAGTTCCCCCTCTGACAGAGTCACTATCTGATCATTCCTTCATTAATGTTTATTCAAAATCCTGAAACCCTCTTCCTAATAGTACAGTGGGTGTACCTACATCACATTCCAGTGGTGCACGAGTTTCAGAAAGCAGCTCACCATCACCTTCTCAAGAGCAGTTATAAATGGGCAACAAATGTTGACCTAACCAGCAATGCTCATGACAATGGCTTGTATTTCTGTATCCTTGTAGGGGAGGCAGTGACATAGTGGTGATGTCACTGGACTAATAATCCAGATTAGTCTGGACACATGGATTTGAATCCCAACATGGCAGATAGTGAAATTTTAATTCAATAAAAAGCAGTAAATGTCATAAAAACCCACCTCTCATGTCCTTTAGGGATGGAAATCTGCCATTCTTACCTGGCCTAGCCTACATTAACCCCAGGTAAATTTATTTGTGTCTTAACTATCTTCTGGGCAACTACGATTTGCAATAAATGCAGTCCTGGCCAGCAATGCCCAGAACTCACGCATGAATATATATTAAGAACCTTTAACGTAATGGAAAGGACTACACAGGAGGACTACATAACAAAATATGACACCAAACCACGCATAAAGAGTATTAATTCAGATGATCAGAGGTTTGGTTAAAGAGATTGATTTTAAGGAATGTCTTAAAGGGTTCACCGAGTGCAGGGAGGGAGTTAGGGCATGGGGTCCCAGCACTTGAAAGCATAGCCCCCAATAGGGGAGCAATGATAACTAGAAAAGCAGAAAAGGCTCGGCAAGTTGTGACAGCGGAGGAATTTGAAAATGACAGTTGAAGCGAAATTGAACACAGAGCTGTTTTTCTGATGACCCACAAAAGACCTTGAGGCACCATTTTGAAGGCCTTCTCCCTGGTGCTCATACACACACACAAACACACCAGCAATAGCACTGAAAAAGATTATCTGATTACATTGCTGCTGTTCGGTCAGTTGCAATGTGCCGACTGTATTGTCTACAATACTATCCTTCAGAAGACTTATATTAGCTATGACGGATACGTCCTGAAGTTGGAGGCGTGCGGAAATACAAATTCTTTCCTTTATCCAATTAATCCTCTCAATTTATGTCTGAGAATTCACCTTAGAACACAAAATGCATTTCAAAATTAAAAATGCACATATTTGCAACAAAACATCGGATATTCGAGATCGTTAAAACTTTTTTACTAAACGAAACTGGAAAATCGTAATGAGCGCGCGCTAATGTCACGGCTGGGAACCTACCACTGAATTAGAGGGGTGTAATTGTGCGCCTCATTCCTTCTATATATTACTGCACTGTACTCACCACAGAATATTGTCATTCCAGTAAATTATAATGAATTATTTGGCACTTCATTGGGAATAATTGATGAGGTGCTGAAAAAAGTAAGGGGAACCCACAATAATAGATCACGTTGTCTCCTGTGTTTCTTGGTGATGGAGTGGCTGGCGGGAGATGTGAATGGGAGTAGGGGATTCAGCGGCTGTCGTTGGTTGAGCGCTCCAGGTAATGTCCAGATATTTGCTGTTTCATTCATTCATTCACAAGGTCCTGCAGAATATTGCATCTTCCTCCACGATCCCCGGGTCCTCCTCACTGTGATGGAACTAGCCCACCCCACCCCAACCCAACCCAACCCAACCCAACCAGGATTGTGACGTTACCGGGTCCCCCCGACTGTTACGTCACCGTTCCTCTCGAGCCCCGGGATCCCTCGAGGTGACGTCACGGGGAAGTGATTGCAGGCTGTTCCTCCTGGTCGCTGTCACTTTCACGGAGCCGCAGCGGTTGGTGACTTCAGCAGTCTGTGGGCAAAAGCTGCCAGCAGCAATCATCATTGTCACCAGAGCCCTTGAAGGGTTTACTTTACCGGCACTAACGTCACATTACCCGGCACATGCTAAAAGATTTTGGAGTCAAATGACAAAGCAACTGAAGTAAATCGAAATTGCACATAAAAATGTGAGTAACTACTGCGCATAAATGAGCCCTGACTGTTTTGGAATCTGTGTGCAATAAAGCAACAATTTGCGGCTGTACGGCTCCATCAAATATGCTACCCTACGCTGCTTTATGGAGGAAAATGGAAAGAAAAACAAAACATACAAGGGCACTAGCGGGACTTCAAAGAAGCAAAACGTCTTTTTTTTCTTGTAAACATTTTTAGAGGTGGAGCAAATTTGAAGGGACAGAAATATTTGTGAAGGAAATGAATGCTGTGCGGTTAATAGGGAGGTGGTGATACAGTAAAGGAATTGGAGGAATGAAGGTATAGGGAAGATAAAACAGGAGGGAGTTGTAGTATTCATACAAACTGATCGAGGACTGGATTTTTTTTGTTCACAAAGTTATACATTATATAACAGCAAAAGAGGCCATTATAGAGTTCTACAGTAGGGAAACAGACCCTTCAGCCCAACTCGTCTATGCCGGCCAGGTTTCCTAACGTGAACTAGTCCCATTTGCCTGCGTTTGGCCCATATCCCACTAAACCTTTTCTAACCACCTTCCTGTCCAACTGTCTCCTAAAAGTTGTACTGGCCTCTACCACTTCGTCGGTCAGCTGGTTCCATATATGCATCACCCTCTGTGAAAAGCTTGCTTCTCAAGTCCTTTTTAAATTTGTACCCTCTCAAATCTATGCCCTCTAGTTTGGCCTCCCTGACCCTGGGGAAAAGACCAGGGCTATTCCCCCTATCTATGCCCCTCATGATTTTACAATGCTCTATAAGGTCACCCCTCGGCTTCCTACGCTCCTCGGAAAGAAGTCCCAGCCTATCCAGCCTCCTCTTATAACACAAACCCTGCAGTCCTGGCATTTCCTTGTATATCTGTTTTTACCACCTTAGCAGTTGAATAACATCCTTCCTATAGTAGGGAGACCAGTACTGTATGCAGGAGGCCATTGGGTCTGTCAGGTCTGCAACTGCCCTTCAGGTGAATGAATGGTGCGATTCTCCAGCTCCCTGGTTCTCAGCACATCATTCCTTTATAAATAACCATTTCAACTCCCCCTCCCAGTCCTCAGACGACATGTCCATCCTGGGCCTCCTGCAATGCCACAGTGATGCCACCCGAAGGCTGCAGGAACAGCAAATCATATTCAGCCTGGGAACCCTGCAGCCCAATGGTATCAATGTGGATTTCACAAGCTTCAAAATCTCCCCTCCCTCAACCACATCCCAAAACCAGCCCAGCTTATCTCCACCTCCCTAACCGGTTTTTCCTTTCAACTATCCCCTCCTCCCACCTCAAGCCCCACCCCCATCTCCTATCAACTAACATCATCCCGCCCCCTTGACCTGTCCACCCTCCCTGGACTGACCTATCTCCTCCCTACCCCCCACCTACACTCACCTTTACTGGCTCCATCCCCGCCTCTTTGACTTGTCTGCCTCCTCTCCACCTATCCTCTCCTCTATCCGCTTCCCCCTCTCTCCCTATTTATTTCAGAACCCTCTTCCCCTCCCCCATTTCTGATGAAGGGTCTAGGCCCGAAACGTCAAGTTTTCCTGCTCCTATGATGCTGCTTGGCCTGCTGTGTTCATCCAGCCCCACGCCTTGTTATCTTAAATAACAATCCAGTTCCCTTTTGAGTGCTTCAGTTGAATCTGCGTCCGCCATACTTTTAGGTGCCAAAACTGCAGTAAAAAGTTTTTCTTCAAATCCCTTTTGCAGCTTTTGTCAACTTCTACGTATTTGTGCCCAATTATTGAAAATTCCATTAGGGGAATGGTTTCTCCCTCTCTGCTCTATCCAAACTGCTCATGATTTCGAATACCTCGATCAGATCTCCTCTTGGGCTTCTCTTTGCCAAGGAAAACAGTCTCAACTTCTGCAGTCTGTCTTCATAATCAAAGCTCCTCATTTTTGGATCATTCATATGAATCCCTTCTGCACTCTTTCTACTGCCTTCACATCATTCTGAAAGTGCAGCTACTGAGCTGGATGCAATATTCCAGCTGAGGCCGAATTAGTGCCTTGTACAAGTTCACTGTAACCTCCTTGCTCTTCTATTGATGCTCCTATCAGTAAAGCCTAGTAAACAGTGTGCTTTGTTAACCATGCTGTTGACCTGTCCTATTACCTTCAATTATTTCTGCACATATACATGGAAAACACAGTGAACCACACATGCACGGTTTGTAACACATGGCTAGTGGACACTTCTACTCCAAGAAATAATTTTTTTTTCTTCAAACTAAGAGAAACTAAGATCAAATTCACATTGGCCAAAAGATGTACAGTCAAATTGTATATGTAAGCAAATTCAGAAAAGGGACGTGTGAATAGTTGTGATTAATTTTTTAATTTTGCTTTTCTTTTACTGCCTAATTAAATTTCAGGCTCTTACGTCTGTTTTAATGAAGAACGTAAGTTACTGAGTTCAATTGCTATTGGTACAGCACTTCCCAATGTGGAAGATGCACTTAAAAGTATCTGCCCAGAGCTTTGTTCACCAGACAGCCTTTAAGAATAGAAAATAATATGCTCTCTTCTTGATTGAAGATATTAAAATAGTTTTTGAGACTGATTGGATCAATATTCGGCCTATAGCAGTCTGAGTGGTGTAAGCTTACATTGTTTAATAGGGCCTTTCACCAGTTTAACAAATAGAACTGACACTAAATTTACATATAATTCAACGGACAGAGTGTGCGATACAACTGCTTTTTAAATTGAGTGCTACTATTATTGCAGAGTAATATATTCACAGTGACAGCGAAACAATACCAGTTCTGAATTGCTTTAAAATCAATCCAGACTGTATTTGAATGAAGAGGTGTGGGGCTGGATGAACACAGCAGGCCAAGCAGCATCATAGGAGCAGGAAAACTTGACGTTTCGGGCCTAGACCCTTCATCAGAAATGGGGGAGGGGAAGAGGGTTCTGAAATAAATAGGGAGAGAGGGGGAGGCAGATACAGGATGGATAGAGGAGAGGATAGGTGGAGAGGAGGCAGACAAGTCAAAGAGGTGGGGATGGAGCCTGTAAAGGTGAGTGTAGGTAGGGGCGTAGGGAGGAGATACGTCAGTCCAGGGAGGACGGACAGGTCAAGGGGGTGGGATGATGTTAGTAGATAGGAGATGGGGGTGTGGCTTGAGGTGGGAGGAGGGGATAGGTGAGAGGAAAAACAGGTTAGGGAGGTGGAGATGAGCTGGGCTGGTTTTGGGATGCCATTGGGCTGCAGGGTTCCCAGGCTGAATATGATTTGCTGTTCCTGCAGCCTTCGGGTGGCATCACTGTGGCATTGCAGGAGGCCCAGGATGGACATGTCGTCTGAGGAATGGGAGGGGGAGTTGAAATGGTTCGCGACTGGGAGGTGCAGTTGTTTGTTGCGAACGGAGCGCAGGTGTTCTGCAAAGCGGTCCCCAAGCCTCCGCTTGGTTTCCCCGATGTAGAGGAAGCCACAATGGGTACAGCGGATGCAGTATACCACATTGGCAGTTGTGCAGGTGAACGTCTGCCAGATGTGGAAAGTCTTCTTGGGGCCCGGGATCGGGGTGAGGGAGGAGGTGTGGGGGCAGGTGTAGCACTTCCTGTGGTTGCAGGAAAAAGTGGTGGGTGTGGTGGGGCTGGAGGGGAGTGTGGAGAGGACAAGGGAGTCGCGGAGGGAGTGGTCCCTCTGGAAGGCAGTTAAGGGTGGGGAGGGAAAAGTGTCTTTGGTGGTGGGGTCTGATTGCAGATGGCGGAAGTGTCGGAGGATGATGCGTTGGATCTGGAGTTTGGTGGGGTGGTACGTGAGGACGAGGGGGATTCTTTTTTGGTTATTATTGCGGGGACGGGGTGTGAGGGATGTGTTACGGGAAATGCGGGAGACACGGTCGAGGGCGTTCTCGACCACTGTGGGGGGCAAGTTGCGGTCCTTGAAGAATGAGGACCTCTGAGATGTACGGGAGTGGAATGTCTCATCCTGGGAGCAGATGCAGCGGAGGCGAAGAAATTGGGAATAGGAGATGGCATTTTTGCAGGAAGGTGGGTGGGAGGAGGTGTATTCCAGGTAGCTGTGGGAGTCAGTGGGCTTGAAATGGACATCGGTTTCTAGGTGGTTACCCGAGATGGAGACAGAGAGGTCCAGGAAGGAGAGAGAAGTGTTGGAGATGGTCCATGTGAACTTCAGGTTGGGGTGGAAGGTGTTGGTGAAGTGAATGAACTGTTCGAGCTCCTCGTGGGAGCATGAGGCGGCGCCGATGCAGTCATCAATGTAACGGAGGAAGAGGTGGGGTTTAGGGCCAGCCTCCTACCTCAAGCCCCACCCCCATCTCCTTTCTACTAACATCATCCCGCCCACTTGACCTGTCCGTCCTCCCTGGACTGACCTATCTCCTCCCTACTCCCCACCTACACTCACCTTTACTAGCTCCATCCCCGCCTCTTCGACCTGTCTGCCTCCTCTCCACCTATCCTCTCCTCTATCCATCCTCTATCCGCCTCCCCCTCTCTCCCTATTTATTTCAGAACCCTCTTCCCCTCCCCCATTTCTGATGAAGGGTCTAGGTCCGAAACATCAAGTTTTCCTGCTCCTATGATGCTGCTTGGCCTGCTGTGTTCATCCAGCCCCACGCCTTGTTATCTCGGATTCTCCAGCATCTGCAGTACCTTTTATCTCTGTATTTGAATGAACACACTTTTGTTTCTAAATAATAGAATCATAGAATCCCTACAGTGTGGAAGCAGGCCAGTTGGCTCATCTGGTCCACAACTAACCACTCCTCCCCACCCCATCCCTGTACCGCTGCATTTCCCAAGGCTAACCCACCTAGCCTATGCATCCCTGGACATTATAGGCAATTTAGCACGGCCAATCCATCTAATCTGCACATGTTTGGAGCCCCCAGAGGAAACCCACGTAGACACAGGGGAGAATGTGCAAACTCCATGTCGATGGTCGTCCAAAGCTGGAATCGAACCCAGGTCCCTGGTGCTTTGAAATAGTGCTGTGAAATAGTTTAGTTGGGCTGAGACCAGTATAAATATATAACAGCTCATTTTACCCTATCTGTTGCAGAGGGAGAGTGGGAATTGATGTGGGTGATTGTACCAGGAATTTTGCCGCTATATTTGTGAGGATCATTATTAAATGTATTTATGGCACTCTATGATCAAATTCAATATACATCTGATTAGTTATATTAACAGTTTAAGACTAAATAATTGCATTAAGTACATATTATTCCAGTCATAGAGTTCTTTAAAAAAATATCCTTTTGTTTAAAGACGAGTGCTACTTTTATATTATCTGTTCCCAAAAAAACTGATTTACCAATGATGTCACAGCATTTATTGCCCTTTGGTCACATGTATGACATTTTACACATAATTCCTTTTTTTTTGTTTTACAACAGGAAGGATGCATCTGAATCCAGAACAAGTTGCCTTAATTGGACAAGTATTTGAGTCTTATGTTGTAGAACTCCATAAAAATGATATTATCCATATTCTACAAGAGCCAGATACTGGTGCTCACTATCCAGTAATTGTGAATGCACTGACGCTGTTTGAAATCAGTATGGAAATTGGTGAATACTTAAATGCATTTCCTAATGAAATGTTTCCAATATTTGACAATGCACTGCACAGAGCAGCTATGACAATTCTGCAGTCATATCCGGAGCCGCATAATTTGGTGATGAAACAAAAAGTTCACGTGCGAATTTCAGGTCAGGAGAAGTACTGAACTATAACTTCCTTAGCAAACTGAAATTTGTAGCAGTATGATCATTGCCTGTTGACCTTCATTGCTTATTGTGTTTTTTTATGGTTATTGGGTACAGGAACGAAATTGAAGTGCTATTCAGCGACGACATCTGGGGTCTCACCAGCCCTGTGAAGAGACCACGAGAGCCCCCACCGTCCCTTTTCAAAATATTTCAACATATTTTTGAAATATTAGTGACAGGGCAAAAAGCCTATCCCTAGGCCTTTTCACTTCAGAATTGATCAGGTCAGAGACAAGAATGGGCCCAGCTCCCACCTTTCATCCTACTTCCTAATTAAATGCCCCTGAGCTACTGAACATGCCAAGGGGGAGGTTGACAAGAGTCTGTCAACCATCACCTGTAGGAACTATTTGATGGCAAGATGGAAGAGACGGCAGCAAACTGAGTGTAGGGCCGGTGTCTTTTTTGTTTTTGTTTTGTTTCACCTACACTGGCTCAAAGTTGCACCTGGTTGTGACAAGTGATTTGGAGCAGAGCTGCAGGTTAGAAATTCATTGGCGCACATTAAGCATTAAACAGCACCTAGATGTCCAATATGAAGAGCAGCGTGCACATCAATTCCAGCACGTGCTGCTTGCCATATTGGTACAAGTTTCTGTGCAAGGTTCAGAGCCTACACCAGAAACAGAATAAGTGCCTTTGCATTTGCAAATGGATACCCTGCCCACTTTCACAGATGGACATGAAACAATTTCTAAATCTTAGTAAAAGAGTGCAGGAGATCTGATCTTTTAATTTGTGCGTATTTATTCTTTAAACTATAATTCTGGTCATTTATCTTCAAATGTATTTCATTAAAACAGATTGAGATATCCTGCGACCAAGAAGGTCACTATATAAATGCAATCTCTTTCTTCACAGAGAATGACAAAGTGTTGTCAGTATTGATGGAATTGTGATTTCATGTTTTGAGTAAAACACAAATGTTATTTGTTTCTTTATTTGTCAGGATTGCCACTTTGTCCTGAACTGACAAGAGATCGCATACCAAAAACCCGAGATGTTAGTCATTTCCTCTCCATTATTGGGACAGTCATACGAACTGGAATGGTGAAGGTGTTAGAATTTGAACATGAATATATGTGCAACAAATGCCGTCACATCTTCACGGTGACTGCAGACTTTGAACAGTATTACACCACCTGCCGTCCTACATCCTGCCCAAACCCAGAAGGTTGCAACTCAATGAAATTTGCGTCCCTGTCTGGGTCCATGTCTTCTCCTGCCAGTTGTAAAGACTACCAAGAAATCAAAATTCAGGAGCAGGTGATCTGAAACTAGTTAATATTAAAATACGTTACTTAATTCTTGCTAATAGATATTTTTGTCCGTAAATGGTATTATAATGGTTTATATCCATTTTACAGTAATTTTTTAAACTTTAATATGAAATGTTAATTGTAAATGTTGGGAGTTGAGTCACAGGGTCCAAATTAAATTTTATTTCATAATAGACCAGAGTTTTGTGGAGTTAGGACAACTTCAAAGCTATTTAAAAACTGTGTTTTGAGATTCCCACTCACATTCTCATTCAAGAATATTGGAGAAAGAATAGGCTGTTTGGCATGCCAAGTGTGCTTTTCCTCTCAGTTTTATCATAGCCAATCATCCACTTCATTGTGGCTGTGTATTTTTCATTTACTATCTTTATCTCTCTGTCATTGGTAATTCGAACTTTGTCAATCTCTAATTCAAACATCCTCAGTGACTGAGGTTCTACAGTCCCTTGGGGTAGAGATTTCCAAAGATTCACATCTGAGTTATAAAAACAGGTCTCCTCATCTTGGTCCTAAGGCTTCCCCTAATTTTGAAGTTGTATTGTCCACTTTAGGCACATCTTATCTACATCTACCTCATCTATCACTTTTTAAGTATTTTGTAAGGTTCTATGAGATTACCATTTCTCATCCTTCAAAACTCTCGTGACTACAGGCTTGATTTCCCCAATCTGTCTTCATAAGGTACTCCCACCATCTCAGGAATAATTCCATTGAATCTTTGTTGCACTCCCTCAATGGAAGTAATTTTTTTTAAGGGAAGGAGACCAAAATTGCATACTGTAATCTACGTACAGCTTAACCCAGGTTCTGTACAATTGAAGAAAGTGTTCATTGTTCCTCTAGTCAAATTATCTTGAACAAAAGGATAACATATAATAAGCCTTTCAAATAGCTTGCCATATCTGCATGTTAGCCTTCTGTGATTTAATGATGGGGATACCCAGGTCCCTTTGAACATGTACATTTTCTGATCTCTTACCATTGAAGAATTACTGTACACATCTGTTTGTCCTAACCTCATATTTTTCCAGATCATTTTTCTATTTGTTGTGCTCTTGTTCACTCACCAAGTCTGTTCAAATGCTCTTGAAGTCACTTTGCATATCAATATAACAATACACATTTGCACGTAGCTTTGTTTCATCTGGGAACTTGGAAAAATTACTTTTGCTCCACACTCAGAATCATTGAACAGCTATGGCCTATTGATCTTTGTGGTGATTCACTAGAAACAGCCTGCTGACATGAAAATGGCCTGTTTATTCCTTCACCCCATTAGATAATTTTATTCTGTGCCAGTACATTACCACCTATGTATACACTTTAATTTTGCTAACCATTCTTCTATGAGGCACTTTATCAAAACCCTTCTGAAAAACCACGTCATTTTTATCAATTCTGTTAGCAACAATCTCAGAAAGCACCAGTAGGTTCATCAAACACAATTTCTCACTCACCAATCCATTCTGACTATGCTCAGTCAGACCAATATTATCCAAATATCCAGTTATCACATCATTTATAGTAGATTCTAGCATTTCCTGACTTTGTTGTATGACTAAGAGGTCCTTAATTCACTATCTTTTCTCTCCTTCCCTTGGTGGAGGGAGGGGTCGGGTTTGGGGTGGGGTGGGGTGAGGGTTGGGAGAAGCAGGGGTGTTTGCTTCAATGCTCTGGATATAGAAGATGATGTCCGGAAAGCTTTACATTCTTCAATCTCATTAATCTCAACACAACCTTGAATTTCTCATTCCCCTTAGTCCCTTGGATATCTAATTCTACCAGATTTCTTGCATCTTCCACAATTAAATACGGCCACAAAGTAATAATTTAGCTTCTGTACTATTTCTCTATTTCCCGTTATAAATTCTCCTCACTCTCTCTGTAACTGATTCAGATTTGTCTTGGCCAAAAGTTTCTTTGTTACGTAACTGTTGAAGCTTTTTTGCTAGTTTACATTCATAATCTATTCTCATTTGGTTTATTGTTTGCTTGGTCCTCCTTTGCTGTTTTCTAAAATCCTTCTACTCTACAGGTTTACTGTTATTTCTGCTAAAATTATGGGACTTTTCTTCACATTTTGTACAATTCTTACATTCCTGTGTTAGCCAAATTGATTTTCTTTGGGGAATTTTGAGCCTTGAAGAATGTTGCAATACTATGCAAAACTTCTTTAAAGAATGTACATTCCCTGTGTTTTACCTTTTTAATGTGCTGTCACAATCCACCTCGCTCCTCATCACTTCAAAACTTTCCTTTGTTCAAATTAAACACACTGGCTTCAAGTTGCATTACCTCACTTTCAAACATACTCTAAAATTCTTTCATATTACTTATCCCTGAAAATTATTTTAATACATATTAATTAAATTATTATTATTAATAGGTGCTTCAACCATGTATCTGTCCTAATCATGCACACATATCTGAGAGCTTGGACCAATAAATGATTTAATCAGCAAATAATGTGTTTTTCGAGTGAAATGAATTGTTGACATTGCTTGATTGAGATCTTTATGTGGTTATAATACGTTGTTTATTTTACTGTGCTATCTTTCCAATGTCTCAATGTTATTTTGGACAAAATTAACGGTTTGAAGTCTCACACACTCAGACGCGTGCACACACGTTGTAACAAATTTCTATCTATTTTCTACTGACTAGAAATTAATTGGCAGAGCCACTGCAATTTTCTGTTATGTGTTGCTGGCATAAAGCTCCCCTGCCGGCAGACTGAATTTGATTCTTGATCTCCAGCCGTGCTATTCTTTGCAGAAAGTTTATCACTAATGAAGCTGGCAAAGCAAGGGACTGCATTTTTTAAAAAAATTATGCTAAATGAATGGCATTACGTTATGTTAAATTCTAACAAAATTGGGACAGGCAACAACGTAGGGAATCTGGGACCTGTGTGAATAGGGTAAGTCTCCACAATGGAGCAAACTGAAGCATCCATACTGAAACAGTCTAAATTAGGAAGTGTAAGTTAGAAATGTATAAGAAGTGAAATAAATGTAAAAAAAAAAGTTGTTGAGGGGGGGAGAGAGAGAGAGAGAAGAAACAAAAAATATAATAACATTTGCCTTTTTCATTTTAAAATAATCCAACAGTTAATGTTTGAATGAATGAGTTTGCACGCTTGTTCATTTTCGGTAGCAGAGAGGTTGTTTGAAAATAATTTTTAAAATTCAGTCACACTTGAATGGAAAATGCCTGCTTTCCTTCTATCACGGTTAATTCTTAGGAGCTGATTGTAATTGGTCATTGCTGTACTGCAGGGAAAGGAGCGAGCTGTTTAGTGAGTCTCTGATATATGGTTAAGGCTTTCTCTATTATTAATCTTGAACATAGTATACAATTTGGAGGTAAAATTAATAACAGACTTTGTTTTGCACTAGCCTAACTTTGGTAATTGAAGGCTTATTATAGCTAATTTTCTGTTCCAGCACACTAGCAGAACAAAGGAAGTCTAATTAAACATTTAGAAATTCTGATGTTGCCTAGAGGCTTAGAATATGAATTAATATCAACGGGAGAATGGATTTATGCATACGTGCCGAACACCGATTTGCTTTACTCATTATATACCTTTCCTGCCTTTATGTTAGGTTCAGAGACTGTCTGTGGGGAGCATTCCTCGATCTTTGCTGGTTGTACTTGAAGATGACCTTGTGGACACTTGCAAGTCAGGTAAGTGTTATTTAGTTGGCTGCAAACAACTATTATGGGCTAATATATCAAACTGAGTAACAAAATCCTAGCATACGCCATATGACAACAAAAACTTGTCTCCACAGTTACAGCCTAAAAATGTTCCTTGATGTGGTTTTATCACCAGTAGTACCTCAAACAACTATAATGGGTGAGACTGTACAGTAATATTTTATAATTGCTTAATACCTTACTTATAGAATTTTTTGCAATTTGGGACCATTTTAATTTTACATACCCTAAAATGGTCTGAAATTTATTGTTTTTACATAGTATCCAAAGTTATCAGTACAAACTGGGCCTGCTGCATTTCAAAAAATGTGCTTCTGAACAGCACAAGGAATTATGTTAAACATTGTTCTGTGTTAAAGTTGTGAATGATCTTAACGTGGAAATGAATAGAAACAGTAGATGATTCGTGTTACTATATTTTAAAGAACATGTTTATTATCTGTGATGCTGGTGACAGAAGATTTCCAGCAATGGCATAAGGAGAATTCCCTAATAATTTTTAACTACTATTCTGGAATGTTTCACCTGAACAGACAGATTGGATAATGTCTTGTTCAAAGGGATGAAATTCAACAATGTCACATTTCCTCAGTAATGCATTGGAAAATCAGCCTAGTTTAACTACCAAAGACCAGGAGTATAGTTTGAATGCATAATCTTCTGTCTCACAGATGAGAATGCAGACACTTTTCTTGTACCATAAGACCATAAGATGTAAGAACAGACATTGATTCCGCCCCAGAATTCAATGAGATCATGGCTAATCTGATAATCCTTGGTTTCATTTACCTGCCTTTCCTCATCACCACTGATTCTGTTACTGATTAAAAAATGTTTATCTCAGCCTTGTAATATACTGTTAAAATACTTATGGACTACTATTAACAGTGTCTCTTCCCCTTGTTATTTTATACTGTCACAATTGGAAAGATGGATTCTACATCTTCCATTCCAAGATCATTTCTTACTATTGTGTGAATTCTATCCCATAGAACAAAGCTATCCCACCACCCTTTCCTTCCTGCCTGTCCTTTTGAACAAATACCCTGAATATTTAGTGCTCAGCTACGATCTCCTATACAACAGATTCAAAAATTTTGTCAGTATTAATTTGAATGTTTAGATTGTTCAAGGGCTTTTGTCAAATGAAAACAAACCATAGTTTTCTTGAATCAATTTAAATTGTAGTGAGAATTATGGAAATATAGAACCAACAATGGCCTGTTGACTCTGATTAAGCTCTTTTCAGGTTCAGGCCTTTTTAACATGCTGCCAATGGACTTACTGTATCTGGGGAGTCAGGAATTTGTCTGGTTCTCATGCTGAACTGGCTCATTTTGTCCTGGGTAGTAGTTTGAGAGTGGACAATTGGAAAACTGTTTTGGAGACAGTGGGAAATGAGGGATGGTTGGGGGGAGGGGGAGGGGGACAGGCACAGACGGGAAGAGCAACCATACTATTTCCAATCCACCAGAAAGAGGAAAAGTTGCTTGAAGTGTTTACTCCAGTAACACTAGTGATCTTGTAAAGGCTACTTATTAAGTCACTCAACAATTGGGTTAAAAATGGCAGTGCATGCGAACCTGATAAGTTTTATTTGGAGTCCAACAACTATTGTTGGCCCACAATTTATCAGATGTAAGCTAGGTTCAGGCAGGTGGATTGCTAGCCCATTTACAGGGAGATCACATCGAGTGTTAGGGTCAGTGTTTGATCGGTCGCAATCTCTCCAACATCCTCACATTCCAGCTTCCATTTTCAGTTGTTGCCTGCAGCAATTTCTTTTTTGGCAAGAAATGCACAGTCGCAAATTGACTGCCTCCCCAATGTTTTGGAAAGTTTTGTTTTGCGTGCAGTACAGGCAGATCATACCATACAAATTGCATAAGGATAATAGAATAGAGTGAAAATACAATGTTATGGCTGCAGAGAAGGTGCACAAAGAGTGAGATCAACATTAAATGTAAAATTTGAGAAGACCATTCAGAAGTGTAATAACAGCAGAGAAGATGCTGTTCTGTTGGTACATGTGTTTATGGTTTTGTATCTTCTGCCCGACAGAAGAGATCATAACTGGGAGGGAAGAGTCTTTGATTATGTTGGCTGGCTTCCCGAGGCAGCAACAAGTATAGATGGAGTCAATGGAAGGAAAGTTGGCTTGCGAGATGGTGTGGTTAAATGTGCTGTTAACACTTATTTCCTGACTACGTCATTGGAACATGGTGTATGTATTTGCCCAATTCTGAATCCCTGTCCTGTTTGTGCTGTTTGGAGAAGTGATGGACGAAAGACAGTTCTCCGCCAAAAGTGATGACAAATTGGAAGTTGAACAATTCTTCAGCAATGTCTGTGAAACTTCAGAAAACCAGCAAAGTTTTGTCAAAGGGAAATCAAATTAAAATTATTTATTGGAGTTCTTTAAAGAAGAAGCATGTACTGTAGATTAAGGGGGTCCAGTGGGATGTATTGTTTGTAGATTTCCAGAAGGCATTTGATAATATACCACATCAAAGGTAATTGCAGAAAAGCTCATGGTTTATGGAGGGGCGGGGTGGGGGGGTGGGTAATGGGTAACGGGTAACATATTGGCATGGATGGGAGATTGGGTTGCTAGCAGGAAGCAGAGAGTAGGAATAATTGGATCTTTTTCAGGCTGGCAGGATGTCACAAGTGATGTGCCATAGGGATCAATGCCAGAGTCTCAACTTTTTATCATTCATATAAATCATCTGGATAAAGGGATTGACTATATTGTAGCTAAATTTGCTGATGACACAAAGATGTGTAAGGAAGTGAGTTGTGAAGAGCACATAAGTAACTCACACAGGGATATAGATAGGTTAAGTGAGTGAGCAAAGATCTAGCAAATGGAGTATAATGTGGGAAAGTGTGAAATTGTCCATTTTAGCTGAAATATTTTTTTGAAAAAGAACCTTTTATTTAAATAGTGAAAGTTTGCAGAGCTCTGAAATGCAGAGAGATCTGGCTGTTTAGTGCATTAATCACAGACGCCACTATGCGGTAAGTAGGAAAGTTAATAGTATGTTACAGTTTATTGCAAGAGGAATTGAATGCAAGAGTAGGAGGTGTTATTGTTCAGCTGTACAGGATACAGGTGAGACCACATCTGGATAACTGTGTACAGTACTGGTCAAGGTACTTAAATAAGGATGTTACTGCATTGGAAGCAGGTCAGAGAAGGTTTAGTAGACTAATACCTGGAATGAGTTGATTGTCTTAAGAGGAAAGGCTAGACAGGCCGGTCTTGTATCCTCTGGAGTTTAGAAAAGTTAGAGATAACTTAATTGAAACATAAAAAATCCTAAGGGGGCTTAACAAGATAGATGTTGAAAGGATGTTTCCTCTTGTGGGAGAATCTACTACTGGGGGTCATAATTTAAAAATAAGGGTCCGCCACTTAAAACAGATATACGGAAACATTTTTCCCTCTGAGGGTTGTTAATTTTTGGAATTCCCTTCCTCAAAAGGCTGGGGTTGCAAAATATTCAAATATTTTGAAGACAGAGGTAGATAGATTCTTGATTACCAAGAGGATGAAAAATTATCTGGATATGTAGAATATAGAGATGAGTTCAAAATCAAATCAGTTATAATCTCCTTGAAATACAGAGTATGTTTGAAGGGCTGAGTGGCCTTCCCTTGTTCCTTATTTGTAAGTTCATAAGACCTAAACAGAAAAGGAGAAAATATATAGACTAACAAAATTGCTATAAATGAAGAGAACAAAATATCAGAAATCCACATTTCACTGTTTCCCTCGTTTACGTGTTTCATCTGTAAATGTGCACAGTTGATTAACTTTATAGTAGGCTCTATTTTATGTACCGCATTTTCAAGTCTTGACTTCTTTTCAAACTATGATAAGATAGTACATTAGAAATTTGTCTGGTTAACAGAACTGGACAGTTGATGTGAAGCTTGTTAGAACAATGTCATTGTTCATCTAAATAAGTGGAGAGAATGAGGAATAATCAACCTGCATGAAGAAGTAACTAATTTTCTTCAAAAATTGTGCAGTTTATATTCAAATCTTTGAAATCACTTAAGAAGGATATGCATGTGAGAATTTCAAGATTATAATGTCTTTTGAAATGCATGACAGACTGGGCAGCTAGGTTAAAAAGCAAGCAGAAAATGACAAGAGATTTGAGAAAAGCACTAATGGAGAATGGCAATGACTTTTGAACTTCACAAGATCCTGTCTGTCTCTTCTGTTGAATCTATTCATAAATAATAGAGAAGGAGCATCTTTGTAATGTAAAATCTGCAGATAATGCCAAGCTAGATGGCTAATTTACAAGCCTAGTGTGTTTCAAACATTCATAGTGATTTGAGTCAACTGAAAAGATGGGTTATGCCCTGGAAGACTTACTTTGATGAGAGCAGATGTAAGGCACTGAATGTTGGAATAAAAAGCATGAAATGTGAATATAGTTAATAACTATGCAAATAGTTTTGCTAACTTGTGAACATAATATGCAAACATATTGTTGGTTATGTTAGCTCCTGCACCATACAGACACTTCACTTTCTTCTCCATCTAAAATTTAACATGTATGGGCAATGAGGTCAGTTAATTAGTTTTGGATTTGTTCTGTATTCATTCTTGGGATAAGGGCATTGCTGGCTTGGTCAACTAGTCCATCCCTAATTGCATAGAGGGCAAGAGTCTTGCTGTGGGTCTGGAATCATTTGTAGATCAGACCAAGTAAGGATGACAGATTCCTTCCCTAAAGGACATTAGTGTGAGCTTGATTCAGAGAAAGAGAGAGAGAGAGATGCAGGTTGTCAGACAGGGCAATTCACCCTCAAAATGGTCCCAATATCTCAGAATTCTAAAGCCCTCTCTCCTACCCAATCCCTCATTCATCTGGACTAACCTCATATTTCTAAGGTTTTGGAGTAGATCTGTAGCTGGGGTCGTGGGTGTTGAGGTTGGTTGGCTTGCCGAGCTGGTTTGTTGTTCTGCAGTTGTTTCGTCACCATGCTTGGTGACCTCCTCAGTGCAGCCTCAGTGATCACACCCTACATCAGGAACAGATCGGAACTAACCAGAAGACTGCTACGACCGCTGGGCATCAGAGTGGCTCACAAGCCTACATCAACCCTACGACAACTGCTCACCCGAACTAAAGACGCAGTCCCCGCCATGGACAGGACCAATGTCATCTATAAGATCTCCTGCAGAGACTGTGAGAAACACTACATCGGACAAACAGAAAGGAAACTAACAACTAGGGTACACTAACACCACTTGGCTATAAAAACACACACCCAGTACTCACTCATCTCAATCCATATGAATAAGGAGAACCGCCAATTCGACTGGGACAACAGCAAAATCCTGGGACAAGCTAAGCAGAGTCAGGCACAGGAATTCCTAGAAGCCTGGCACTCCACGAGAAAAGCCATTAATAAACACATAGAACTCAACCCCATATACATTCCGAGATAACAAGCTTGGGGCTGGATGAACACAGCAGGTCAAGCAGCATCATAGGAGCAGGAAAACTTGACATTTCGGGCCTAAACCCTTAATCAGAAAACATTTTTCTGATGAAGGGTTTAGGCCCG
>JAHRHZ010000072.1:6216289-6241174 GCA_024137785.1 Ginglymostoma cirratum | reverse complement strand
GTCAAGTTTTCCTGCTCCTATGATGCTGCTTGACCTGCTGTGTTCATCCAGCCCCAAGCTTGTTATCTCGGATTCTCCAGCATCTGCAGTACCTTTTATCTCCCATATACATTCCACTATGAAGGAAAACCAGAAGTGAGGCAGTCCAGCTCAATGGACCCCAGAATTTAAAAACCAGGCGGGAAAACACACTGATGCTTCATCGGAGGCTGCACTGAAGATGTTACCCAGCAGGGTAACGAAACGTCTGCGGAACAACAAACCAGCTCGGCGAGCCAACCAACCTCAACACCTGCAACCCGAGCTACAAATCTACTCCCAAACCTTAGAAATAAGAGGTTAGTCCAGATGAATGAGGGATTGGGCAGGAGAGAGGGCTTTAGATTTCTGAGATAACCTCTTATTTCTATACTCAGTAGATTGCTTTAGGTAAATGCTATATGATGGGTTAAATAGCCTATTTCCACTTTAGGGGCCATTAACTGCAGATTTTAAAATGGTTTGTTTACTTTTCTGTCTCAGGAAATAACCAGCAGCCAAATGCTGAGAAGTAAGGCTTGTGATCTTTGTTTCTTTTAACTTAGGTGATGATATTACAGTTTATGGTGTGGTTATGCAGAGGTGGAAACCTCTCAGTCAGGGCTCCCGTTGTGACCTAGAACTTGTCCTGAAAGCTAATAATCTTGAGGTGAACAATGAACAGCCAACTGGAGTTATTATAGATGAAGATGTCCAGAAAGAATTCGAAAACTTTTGGAAGAACTATAAAGATGACCCTCTAGCAGGTACAGTGAGTATTTTATATACAGAATTATTTAACTTGGATTAGTACCTTCTCCAAGTATTTCAAAGCATAGTGATACAATTCTTTCACATGGACACTCAATCAAGCTTTAACTAAATTATGTAAAGTTGCACAGTGGTTGACTTAGTATTGTCTAAGAAAAATTTAGGCAGTTAACATGGAAATGTCTCTAAAGAAGTTGATTATTGAACAAAAAGGAAATTTTGTCAGAAGCTTGAAAGGAAAAAAATGCCACTGTATTACACAAAGAAATTGTCTCAGTAAATCATTGACGCAATGGGTTGGCTGAAGTATTTAAATAATTAATACTCACTTGTAGTGATTGGAACTGATTCAAGGAGGTCAATAGTTCATAGCCTTACTTCTTACAGTCATAGAGTCATACAGCGCGGAAACAGACCCTTTGGTCCAACCAGTCCATGCAGACCATAATTCCAAACTCAAATCGTCCCACCTGCCTGTGCTTGGCCCATATCCTTCCAAATATTTACATTCACGTACTTACAATTAAGTAACTGTATCCGCATCTACCACTTACTCTGGAAGTTCGTTGCATACACTAACAACCCTACACATTTTTAAAAAAACTGCCCTTCATGCCTTTTTGAAATATTTCTCCTCTCTCCTTAAAAATATGCCCCCTACTCTTCAAATGCCCCCACCCCAGAAAAAGGACACCTGCCATTCACCTTATCTAAACCCCTCATTGTTTTATAAACCTCTATAAGGTCACGTCTCTGCTTACCTACTTTGGAAAACTCATCTGGCCTTAAAATTCCGAAGGCTCTGCATTCCTCCAACTTTGGCTTCTTGTACATCCCACATTTGCCAATGGGTACAGCATTGCACCTGAACATTTACACAGTGCTGGCCAATTGCCAACTTAGCTTCGCAGGTCAGATCCCCGATTCACTGGATTAAAAACACATAACAAAACTACAGGATAGCACCTAACTGACATTTATAAAGTGTCAAAACATTTTACGCTTGCCTTTCTGAATTTTTCCAACACCACACCAGGCTTTCCATTTTAATCACAAACTCTTTCTTGAATGAATGACGAGTGTCTGTATCTTTCCTGACCCACCCTGAAATAGTTGAGACTTCTCCAGATTCTCCATAGAAACTTGAAATCTGGGACATCACCACTTGAATGAGTTGCCAGGCTGTGTGGGGTGATGTTTGTGTACTCGGGAAGTGCACCAACAAGAGGTGGGAATGTCTCCAGTTTGTGGGGTGATGTTTGTCCCAGCAGGGGCTACAGGGTTTCACATAAGCAAGTGGTCTTTTTCTTTTGCAGGCCTGCGTTAGTGGGGAATGCTTTGCTAGCTGTTAGCCGATGATGTTTTCCTTTGGGGAGGCTATTTTCACTGCAGAACTTCAGGAGGTTCAAAAATTATTTTTAATTAACCAGCTGGGGCATCTTATGATGGAATCTGGGCATCCTATTAGGCACAACCACTGTGCCACAAGAGCCTATTAAAGAATCAGAGAAAGATTCCAATGAGTTTTGAATTCAGAGTCTCCTGCTTACAAGGCAAGTCCTTGAACTTGCTAAACCACAGTGCCACATTAGTCTGGGGCTCTGGATTACTAGGTCAGTGATGTTGCCACAGTGCCACCACCTCAGCAGAGTCAGTGTGGATATTTTAAATCATCCTGTTCAGACATTTTATTACACACAAACAGAAATTGCTGGAAAGGTTTAGCAGGTCTAGCAGCGTCCGTGGAGAGAAATCACAGTTAATGTTTCGGGTCAAGTGACCCTTCCTCAGAACTGTCTAAGTTCCTCACTTTAGAACAAAGTTCATGATTTATAGCTCTTGTGTGAGCAGTTATCAAGCAGTGAATTAATATTTCCTGACCTCAGTCATCTCTGTCATTGAATACAGTGCTCAATTTCTTTGTGTATTAATAGCAAGTCTACAATGTAAATCAAATACATAAAGAATATTTTATTAGATGGAGTCTTGTATCTTTAAAATTGAACCAGTTATATTCATATTGTTCCTATTACCATCGACACATCACTGTTACAAGTAGTATTAGCATTTTAAATGGAATATGAACTTTAAAATTAAGCTTTATTTTAGTGTATTACTGTACTATAAGGAATGTAGCATATGCATGACAGGATTCCATGAAAAGCTGAAAAATAAACGGACCAAGATGGAAGAGTTGCTTGAAACCAGGGTTCAGCCTTTATTTAAGGAGTCGAACTAAGTTGTAGTTTCATCTAAGGCTGGCAATGAGAGATTTTCTATAGGAGAATTTGTGTTCTTATGCAGACACAAATAATGTCTTATTTGGTGCTAAATAATGGCATGTACCACTTTCTTATTAGAAGCTTTTCTTATTTTTATTTTCAAGGAAGAAATGAAATTCTGGCCAGCCTTTGCCCACAGGTATTCGGAATGTACGTGGTTAAACTAGCTGTTGCCATGGTGTTAGCAGGTGGAGTGCAAAGAACTGATGGAGCAGGCACAAAGGTTAGAGGTTAGTATTAGAGCAGTAGATGTGAAATATTAATTAATTATTAATTAATTTAGTTCCTTTTAATTAGTCTGCAGTGCTAATTTTTCCCACACCCCTTGGCTATTTTTTAAGAAATAATTTCAGTTGATTTTCTTTTCTTTTTAATCAGAAAAGTTTCAAGGCAGCATTTCCACAAAATCAGAAGTAAATTCTGACTGAGGAATGTCTTTCAATCTGTTCAGAACATCGCAATCTCCCAATCCCGTTGTTTCTTGAATGATACATGGATTTTCCTTCTGCGCATTGATCACATAGTTAAAAGTCATTTCCTAATTTAAGGCCACGATTCTCCTTTTATTTTAAAATGTGGGGGCAAACATGTTAGGTGGTGACTGACAAGTCACCCCTACCACTAAGAATACTCAATCCATCACATTTCAGTCTGCTCAGTAAGAGCTGACAGGAAACCCAGAGGTGAGTTTCTTGGTCTATTGCAGGTCTCAATACTAGGGTCTAAGTTTGCCAGAGGCTGTCAGCCAATTGGATGCCAACAAAATCCATGTCCAAAAGAAATAAAAGCCTACTCCTTATGGGTTGTGAGAAGGCAAGTCATTTTAAACTCTTCACAGGGTTGGAGTCGTAGGGGAGGGGATTTCATGGGGTTCTGAGGTAAGGCAGTTGGTTGGTTTTCAGATATTACCCCTATACTGCTCAACCCATTCATGCCTGCACTTGCTCCAGATTGGAACAATTGAGGATACCCAATTCTGGCAGGCAAGTCATTCCTTGTTTTCCAAGTTGGGAAATTAACACCTTTTGTTTCTAAACTGAAACAGAAATTGCTGGAAAATCTCAGCAGTTCTGGCAGCATCTGTGGAGAGAAATCAGAATGAACATTTCAGGTCCAGTTACCCTTCTTCAGAACTATTTATATCTCCTAGGAAAGCAGGTAGCTGGGAGGTGGTACGTTGAGGCCCATAAGTGGACATTAATTGACTATTTGGGCCTTAATTGGTGATGGCTCATGAAGGTCACCCATGAACCTTCTCACCCAGAACTTAGTGATGTGTCGAGAAGTGGGAGAGTACGTTACTAAGGACAGCATGGCCCATTTCTTCCTCTTTTTGTCACCTCTGTTGCGCCTCCAGCAAGAGGAAATTTCTGCTGTTAGTCGTAATGTTGCCTGTCACCATTTGGAATTTCAATGACATTGTCACTGCTGTTGCAGCTTGATTTAGAGTAATATTCTGGATTTACTTTGCTTGGCATCATAAGAGGTTACGATACATTTGTGAGATCACTACTTGGTCTCTCTCTTTCTGGGATAAAAAACTCTCTCCTTTGTCCCATATATAATTCTACATTGATCAAATGATACCAAATCCAAACGTGTTTCCTTTCAAGAGCAGGACCAAACGAAGCAAACACTGCCTCTTCAAAAAAAATCAGTATCATTAGCACGATCATCTTCTACTGGATATGAGTGAAATTCAGATATTTCATCAAGCTTTGTCGCTTCATATGATCCTTCCATAATAAGTTGCATGGCACCATTCAGTTGAAAGGCTCTACCTCTGGCAGTGACTCGTCCATCCCACCCCCAAGCATTATACCATATAGTGGCAGCCCACCTGCAGCTGAACGAATTAGTTGATAATTGGCAATAGCAATTGACTGACCAGGTTAGCCAAGTTTCACAAAACCAACATGGAATAAACGAGATAATAGGTACTGCAGATGCTGGAGAATCCGAGATAACAAGGTGTGGAGCTGGATGAACACAGCAGGCCAAGCAGCATCATAGGAGCAGGAAAGCTTGATGTTTCGGGCCTAGACCCTTCATCAGAAATGGGGGAGGGGAAGAGGGCTCTGAAATAAATAGGGAGAGAGGGGGAGGCGGATAGAAGATGGATAGAGGAGAGGATAGGTGGAGAGGAGGCGGACAAGTCAAAGAGGCGGGGATGGAGCCAGTAAAGGTGAGTGTAGGTGGGGGGGTAGGGAGGAGATAGGTCAGTCCAGGGAGGACGGACAGGTCAAGGGGGCGGGATGAGGTTAGTAGATGGGAGATGGGTTGGGGCTTGAGGTGGGAGGAGGGGATAGGTGAGAGGAAGAACAGGTTAGGGAGGCGGGGACGAACTGGGCTGGTTTTGGGATACGGTTGGGGGAGGGGAGATTTTGAAGCTTGTGAAATCCACATTGATGCCATTGGGCTGCAGGGTTTCCAGGCTGAATATGATTTGCTGTTCCTGCAGCCTTCGGGTGGCATCATTGTGGCATTGCAGGTGGCCCAGGATGCATCATTGTGGCATTGCAGGAGGCCCATTCAACTTCCCCTCCCATTCCTCAGACGACATGTCCATCCTGGGCCTCCTGCAATGCCACAGTGATGCCACCCGAAGGCTGCAAGAACAGCAAATCATATTCAGCCTGGGAACCCTGCAGCCCAATGATATCAATGTGGATTTCACAAGCTTCAAAATCTCTCCTCCCCCAACAGCATCCCAAAACCAGCCCAGTTCGTCCCCGCCTCCCTAACCTGTCCTTCCTCTCACCTATCCCCTCCTCCCACCTCAAGCCCCACCCCCATCTCCTATCTACTAACCTCATCCCGCCCCCTTGACCTGTCCGTCCTCCCTGGACTGACCTATCTCCTCCCTACCCCCCCACCTACACTCACCTTTACTGGCTCCATCCCTGCCTCTTTGACTTGTCTCTCTCCTCTCCACCTATCCTCTCCTCTATCCATCTTCTATCCGGCTCCCCCTCTCTCCCTATTTATTTCAGAACCCTCTTCCCCCTCCCCCATTTCTGATGAAGGGGCTAGGCCCGAAACGTCAAGCTTTCCTGCTCCTATGATGCTGCTTGGCCTGCTGTGTTCATCCAGCTTCCACACCTTGTTATCATGGAATAAACAAAATCCTCTAAATTGGAATTAACATTATTGTTAACAGATAATGAAACTGGTCCACACAGTCAGTTATGAAGAAACCCTCAGTTTTTATCAAATAAATGGAGCTACTGGTCAATCTTAAAATTCAGGCCAATAATAATGAAAAAAGCTTTGACTTTTTTTTTTGCAAAAGCAAATCAGTTACCGAGTGCAATCTGCAATAGCTGTCCAGCTTGGGAAGTTAAATCATTCAGTCAAGTGAAATGGAATATTCTGAACTACCTACATAGGTACAAAATATGTTATTACAAATTCTTGTGACTTTCATTCTTGTATTTCCCCTTAAAGATTAATTGTGAATATGTGGTGAATCAGACTTTTCAGAAAGGTGTGCTGTGTGCTCACACTGCTCCTTGGAAAATCACAGACATGTTAACACCTGATTCCTCAAGATGTGTTCCCACTGTTGTTCACTTCAGAACATTTTGATTACAACCTCACCTCAGGAATACTGTGCTTTACTAAACTGTTTTGCCTGCCAATGAGTGATGCATGTTCATTTTACTGGGACAGTTTGATTTAGTCTAATTAATTAATAAAGGAGTATGCATTTATTAATATGCATTCTTTGTTTTGAAGGAGAGCCCCATCTTTTACTGGTAGGAGATCCTGGGACAGGGAAATCTCAATTTCTTAAATATGCGGCAAAAATCGTGCCCCGTTCAGTGCTGACTGCAGGAATTGGATCTACTAGTGCAGGCAAGTAAAATATTTAAATGCTTGCAATATTTAAATATTGCACAATAAAATCTTGTAACACAATGTATTTTCAAATTTAAGATGAAATACGGAACATCCAATAGTCTTGATTATCTTCACAGTATTTGAAATCTTCTTCTAAGTAATTGTATTTTGGCCTGACAATTGTGATTTACTATGTCGTGTAGAGAAAATGAGGCTTTTAATCATACAAAGGTTATGAACTAATGTACTTGTATAATAGCATAGTTTTGTAAAGGAGGCACCGGGATTGGTGGAGAAAAGTACATATGTAGAGAATTACGCAAACAAAAACCTTTTTATATCTGTGGTCAGTGTCACGATGATGATTTTATAAAAGAAAATTAACTGTTGATTTTTCGAATTCCATCGACTGATTTCAATATCTGGAACTTTTGTAGACGAAAATGGTTTTGAAAATGAAACATCACTAACTCAAAACGGCCACGGCAAATGACTGGCCACACAGGTTAACCAAGCTTCACGAAACCAGCAAAATCATTTGAATTGAAATTAACTTTTTTGCCAAGATAGTGAAACCAGTCCACCCAGTCAGGTATGAAGGAACCCTCTGTTTCTATCTAATAAGTGGAGCTGTAGGTCACAAATCTTAAAATTCAATCCAATAATCATGAACAAACTGATGACTTCTTTCTTTTGCAAAAGCCCTGTTTCTTAGTGCAATCTGCAATTGGTGTCCAGCTTGGGATGTTAGATCGTTAACAGCTCAGTTAGAAGTAGAATTCTGTCCAAAAGCCAGGAAAACAGAAATTACAAAGCAGTTGGCAAAATTTCAAGAGGTGAAAATTGAAGACATGGCAACAGATAAATTAAAACTGGAAGAGTGGAAATTGGAAGTAATTCAAAGAAATGGGAAGGGAAAAAAGCGAGACAAGAATAATAAAATGAAAGAGGCATGAACAAGAATGGACATAAGAAGTAGAATTTAATGAATTAGAATTGGAGTTGAAATTGAAATAGCTTGAGTCAAGGGGGGGGTTTAGAATCTAAGAATCCCTACAGTGTGGAAACTGTGTGGAAACCATTTGGCCCAACAAGTTCACACCAACTCTCCAAAGATCATCCCACCAAGACTCACACCCCTATTCTATCTTTGTAACCTTGCGTTTCCTATGGCTAATCCATCTAACTTATACATCACTGGACACTGTGGGCAATTTACCATGGCCAGTCCACCCTAACCTGCACATCTTTGGGCTGTGGGTGGAAACCAGAGCACCCAGAGGAAACCCATGCAGACACGGGGAGAATATGCAAACTCCACACGGACAGGCACCAGAGGGTGGAATTGAACCTGAGTCCCTGGTGCTGTGAGGCAGCAGTGCCAACCACTGAGCCACCTTACCGCCTCAAAGGGTCTACCCAAAGTGCCCAGTGAAGGTGTCACTTGTGAGCAAACCACCCCTAACAAAGTCTGGAGTATGTAAGTTTGGTCATTTAATCATTATCTTTGATAAACTGGAGGTAGATGCCTTCTTTATCTCATCCAAATAGTTGGTACAGTAGTTAAAGTGCCCCATCTAACAATGTACAGTGCTGTTGTAGAGCAAGCTGACAGGAAAAGTTGACAAAGTTTACTCCATCTTGTCTCAGGAGAATGCAGACACCTATGTAGCAGCAAAAGGGGCTATTTAAACTGTGTGCCAATTGATGCCAAAGGTATTCTTGCAAAAATTCCATACCCACAGGAAATGGCCTGACCAAACATACCTTGAATTTGAAAGACCTAAGCAGCTCATTTTTGACCAGTGGCTACAGGCATTTGAGATTGATGCCACCTATGAAAACTTTTTGTGAGGTCGTTTACCTTGTGTACTAAGATTCGATACCCTTTCCAATCTGGACTCATATTAGTCAAGGATGCAGTCAGGTAACTCTGCCTGAGTGAGATACAGGCTAAATATAGTGGGGAATTTGGTTCATGTGAGAATTGGTGCATTGGGGAAGGGGGTGCTTTAACTAAGGTTTATTGCAACTGGTAAAGTCTGTTAATTATTAGTTAGGTTTATCAGTACCAGTAAGGTTCTCCTGCTAGCAATACATCACTGGACACTGTGGGCAATTTCCCATGGCCAGTCTACCCTTATCCTTACAACTAAGTTCTTATTTTGCGTAAGCAGGACCAAGGCTAATTAATAAAATGAGGGAATGGCAGAGTTGAAGCAACCTTGAAAAAGCACAGAAAGAGGAGTGGATAACCACCAGGTAGTCAAAAAGGAACAGGCTGGTAGTTCCTACAGTGCATCCCATTCTCCAAACAGTATTCCGTTCTGAATATTGTTGAGAGTGATGGTTTGTCTGGAAAGCGCAGCCAGAGCCAAGTCCTTAACATTGTGACTCTGGTGCTGTGCGAGGGGTTTCAAGATAGACTGGAAGAGCTGTAGTGATAAGTGAATTGATACTTAGAGGAACAGATAGAGTTTCTGTGACAGCAGACATGAATCCAAGGTGATGGATTGCCTCTCTGGTGCCAGGGTCAAGGGCCACTGAGCAGCTGCATCATACCCTCAGTAGCAAAGTGAGCAATCTGCAACCAATAGTGTAGGTTATTGGATCTACAAACAAGGATCTAGTCCTCCAGTCAGAATTTGGGGAGATAGGTAGAAAATTAGCAAGCAGGATCTCAAAAATAATAATCTTTGGATTATTCTTAATACCACTTGCAAGTGAGTATAGAAATAGGAGAAAAACACAAATGAACTATAAAGTTGGGGCAGGAGGGAAGGCTTTAGAATCATGGAATATTGAGATAGGCTTTCGGGAACATGAGACCTGTACAGACCAAATGGTTGCTCCTGGACAAAGCGGGGACTGATTTCCTTGTGGGTAGTTATGCTCGTGTTATTGAGGGAGGTTTAGGCTAACACAGCAGGGATATGGGAATGATGAGATAATGTCACATGGGAATTCAAGGTGCACAAAACACTGGGAAAGTTAGACAGCACTAGAATAGAAAATAGTAAGTTAATAAGTCAGGTCAGAATAAGGGGAAAGCAAGTAAGTCTAAATCAGGAGTTGTTTAGAAGGTTTAAAATTGACAAACATGTGGTATTGGATAAACTGCCTGTACTTGAAATTGACGGGGCACTGGGAGATAATGAGATGCTTCCAAGGATGGTGAGAATGGAAATTAGCGGCACTGATGATTACCTTTCAGATTTGTTTAGACTTGGTGGTGCCAGAGTGCTGGAAAATTGCCAAAGTTAAGACCTTGTTCAATAATAGTTTAGGACATAAGCCAGTTGGTTTAACTTTGTTTATAGCAATTTCTGAAACATCAATGATTCATACAAAATAAATCATCATTTGGGCAAATGCAGTTAATTAAGGAGAGTCAACATGAATTTCATCAGGAAAACAATATATTAACTTTCATAGAATTGTCATGGAATCCCTACAATGCAGACAGAGGGTATTCAGCCCATTAAGTTTACTCTGACCCTCCAAAGAGCATTCCAACAAGATCCACCCTATCCCTGTAATCACATATTTACCATGGCTCATCCACCTAGCCTGCATGTGCACCTAGCCTACACATCCATAGACATTACGGGGAAATATAGCGTGGCCAATGCACCTAACCTGCACATCCTTGGACTGGGGGACGAAACCAGAGCACCCAGTGGAAACCCACGCAGATACAGGGGGAATGTGCGAGCTCCACAGAGACAGTCACCCAACTGACTGATGGTTTTCTGATGAGGTTGACGTGTGTCAATGAACCTCCAGAAGGCTTTTGAAACAAAGATGCGCACCACTCATGTGTGCAAAGTTAAAACTCATGAAATAAAAGGGACAACTGACAACATAGACACAAAATTTCTGAGGGACAGAAAGCAGAGAAATGGAAAATGGATGCTCCTCTGGCTGGGAGAAGATTTGTAATGGAGTTCCACGGGGTCAGTGTTGGGACAATTGTTTTTCCTGATTTATAATAATTAGCTAGATCTTAGTCTGGGTGCAATTTGCAAATGATACAAATCTTGGAAGCCTTGTAAACGGTGAGAAGGATAGTGTAGAACTTTGGAAAGACTTAGACAAGTTGGTGGAATAGGTAGCTGGTGGCAGTCTGTGTGGCTTTCCTCCCATAGTCCAAAGATGTGCAGGTTAGGTGGATTCACCATGCTAAATTGTCCATAGTGTCAAGGGATGTACAGGCTAGGTGGTTTAGCCATGGGACATGCAGAGTAGGGGGGTGGGTTTGGGTGGGATGTTCTTCAGAGGATTGGTATGGACTTGATGGGCCAAATGGCATGCTTCCACACTGTAGAGATTCTATGATTCTACAATATCCATAATTTATTAGTTGAGATAATGTCTTTTATTGGCCAGCAGCAAAATGTACCCCTCAAAAAGACATGGTCTGTCCAGAGAGATGGGCAAGGCTAGAGAAAGCCATCAAGAAGGGGAGGAGAGGTTCAGAAGTGCAACAGGGACAGCAAAATGTTCAGTGAGTTAAGAAAGATCATTTGAATTGAACAGTGCTGAAGTCTAGCTAGCAGTGTCAGAAAGGGTCAGGAAAAAGCCTGAATGAATTAAAAAGATAGGAAGTGACAAAAGACAACAGGACAAAGATAGACATCTGGTTAACAGACATCTTCATGGTAATTTTGAAGAGCAGCAAGGAGTTCTCATTACTGGCTAGGAGATAGGGACGGACAAGCTTCATTTAGTGGAAGTGGCACAGTGGAGAATAGCAGAAGCTGAACAGCCATCTGAGGGCAGTAGCGCTCCATAGAATATGGAGATTACAAGAAAAACCATTTCCAAAGCCAAGGAAAATGAAAAGGAAACATACCCTATAGCAGATGTCACTGGTGGAGACCAATAGGGGTACAGGAAAACAGAATTACACATTGGTAGATCAAAGGAATAGAACCAAGTTTCAAACCTCAACCAATCCATTTGAGTTGATGTAATGTTTAGTGACAGTGAAGTGCAGTCCAGACATCCAAGGAGACTAATATCAGATTATCAAAACTAAAATAACCTCCTAAAGGAAAGTGCTCGAATGTGGTACGTGGATTATAGCAGTGAAAAGGGAAAACTCAGACAGATAGCACAGCTCTTGGAACACATCTGGCTTCCTCTCCCAATGCATGTTTTAACGCATGTTAGGACATAGAGAGTATGTTATTGATTGTCAAAATAAATTAATGCTATTCTTTATCAATTTATTAGTGAAAGAAGCATAGACGCTTTGCAATAGTATCTCTAAAAGCATATTGATTCATTAACAAAAGTGTAAAGGAATATGATAAGATCGGTACAGTATGTCAAACAAAGATAATTTCAGTTTTGAAATGCCAAGTTCTGTTACTAAGCTGATAGAGGTAAATTTTTCTCTTTAGAGAAAGAAACTGATCAGGAACATGATTGATATCTTTTATAAACTTATATGATCTTCATAGTAAGGTATCTCAAATTCCTATTTTAACAAAAAACATTATGACTGTTTTTCTCTCATTAGTGACCAACTAATTATGCACATTACCTTTACACCACCTTTCAAACTATCAGCTGCCAACCACTTCCTGCCTCCAGTTATGTTCATTATGTACAAGCTTGCGAAATCAAAGGTTGTGCAGCTTGTTGGGAGGAACAAACCCAACTTGATTTTCTGAAGTTCCTTAAATAACCTGCATACACTATTATGTCATTAGCTTTTTTTAATCTCCATTACTTTGCCTGATCTGCAAGGTAAATTCATTGCTCTCTAAAGCTGATAATTTGTGAAAAGTTTTAGGGAAAAGAGTGCCGCTGAATTATCAGCAAGGAAGGCTACATAGGACATGAGACCATCCAGTATTAACTTAAAATACTAAAGCGATACATGGAAAAAAAAATTACTCAACCGAATCATAGATTACGCAGAGTTGATTTCTTTCAAATTGCAGTTTTGGTTATATAGCATTTGATTTGAAGAAATTACTTACAGAACTGCCTTTTTATGGACCATCTGTATCCAATTTATGTGCTAGTGAATTGCGTAGGTTGGGTGCCTCTTCTTTTAATTTTTGGCTTTTTGAACTCATTACAGTATTTTACATTTGGTATGATCAGAACTTCAGAGACATGTAAGATGGCATTATTATTGTTGAAATGACAGTGCATGTTTGTCGATAACTGCTTATTGCAAGTTGTTTCGTTCTAATTGTTTCAGTACTGTAAGAAAAATCACGGAGAAGTCTATTTGCCGATTTTTGTAAGATTTCCAGAAATTGTCATGAGGAACCTGTTGTTATTCCAGGATGAAAACTAATAACATCAATTCCTTTTTGTTCAGTTACTCTTACTGAATCATTTATTTATCTGCATAGCACAATATTTGTTCACTGACATGTTTCTATTATGAGCATTTACCTTTCCTTTGATGGTTTGTTCTAAAATATTGTATCACTGACCAATGTTAGTGTTATACCTGGAACGTTACTTGTAGACTATGGCAGAAAACAGAATATTGAGGTGTATTCCATATAATTCAAAGAAATAATTGGTTGCAGAGTTAGTTAATTTTTAATTAGCTGTGAACCCTTGATGTCCCAGCCTTAGTATTATTTAGAGTACCGACATAAATTCACCAAGGAAAATTACTCCAATCTGTACATTAAAAATCTATAGCCTTCCCATCCTGGGAACATTTCCCATTATAAATTTGTGTTACTGGATCAAAAAGTCCAAGTCATACTGTGGGGTATCACGTGGACTGCAATCGTGTAACAAGAAAGTTCATTCCACCTTCTAAGGAGCGACAGGCCTGAGCAATAAAACTAGACTTAGTATTACTGTCCATACCTGGAGAATTAATACTGTTTAGAAAAGTGATTGGAAATGTACTGCAGTTAATTTTCGTGAGTCGTGAGATTAGAATGTGTATTTTTTTTTTGCACCTGGTGTTTCCTGCAGGTTTGACTGTGACTGCAGTAAAGGACTCTGGAGAGTGGAACCTGGAAGCAGGAGCACTGGTTCTAGCAGATGGAGGTCTGTGCTGTATTGATGAATTTAATAGTATTAAAGAACATGATAAAAGCAGCATTCATGAGGCAATGGAGCAGCAAACTATAAGTGTGGCAAAGGCAGGGTAAGATGCTCATTTTCATCTTTCAAATTTGTAAACTATGATCAAAGATGTTTTAAGAATTTGGATCCCAATGTCTGTCTGGCAACGCAAGAGTGACTAATAAATTTAAGTATAAACAATTTGTATGCTGTTTTGGACAATAACTTAAATATCAGCAATACAAAGATAAGACTTATTCCAAAGGCAGTTGATCAATGTTTGATCCAAATATTCTCTATAATCATAGATTAAAATATGAAATGTTATGCAGAATTGTTGGAAGGTTGTCATAATTGTATTCAACATTATTGATGATTTAATTAACTTATAGAGTGAAGTACTATTAAAATAACCTTGCCCAAACTATGTATTAGCATTTGCTTCCATGTGGTCAATTTACGGCAAAAGTTGTTTTAATATTACTACAGTTTCTCCACTGGCATGGTGACCCTCAGTACACTTTCTGCGCAAGGCTACAAGAGTGCAGTTCTGATTTACTGCTATTGTGCATCTGGAAGAGATATGTACAGTGAAGCACCAGCAATTCGGAGATTGAGGATATAAATTCTGCTGTGTCAAAATTTGAAATTTAATTCAATCAATCTCATACAATGAGAATGAGCTGCCAAATTATTGCATAAATCTGCCAATTTGCTAATGTCTTCCAGGGAACTTACATGTGACTCCAGTTCCGTGAATATGTAGTTCACTCTCAAGTACTACATAAGGTGTTGGCCATTCAACCCATCAATTCTGTTCCACTATACAATGAGATTGTGACTGATCTGATAATCCTCAATTCCACTTTGCTGCCTCTTCCCCATAACCCTTGATTCCCTTACTGATTAAAAATCTGAATATCTCAGCTTTGAATACACTTAATGACACAGCCTCAACAGCCCTCTTTACCAAAGAATTCCACAGATTTACTGCACTTTGAGAGAAAAAAAAATCCTCCTCATCTCTGTCATAACTATGCCATCCCTTATTCTGAGATTGTGCCGTCTGGTCATGCATTCTCCTACAAGGGAAACAAACTTTCTGTATCAACCATATCAAGTACCCACAGGGAATTTTGTATATTTTGATAAGGCCACCTCTCATTTTTCTAAATTCCAATAAGTACAGGCCCAACCTGCTCAATCTCTCCTTATAACACACAGTTCCTCCATACCTGGTACCAGCCTGGTGAATCTTCTCTGGACTGTCTCTGATGCCAGTTTATCTTTATTTAGATAAGACGCACAAAACTGTTGGCAGAATTCCAGATGTGATCTGATTGGTGCCTTGTGTAGTTTTAGCAAAATGTCCCTACTTTTATACTCTATTCCTTCTGAAAGAAAGACCAACATTCAATTTGCCTTCCCTATTACCCACTGAACTTGAATGCTGGTTTTTTTTCTGATTCATAGAGGGATATAGGTCAAACGCAGAGAAATGGGACTTGTTCACTTTGGGAAACCTGGTCTGCATGGATGAGTTGGACCGAAGGGTCTGTTACTTTATGTCTGTTTGAATGAGGCCTCTCAAATCCCTCTATTCTGTGTCTCTTTGAGATCTTTCTCCATTTAAACAATATTCAGCTCCTCTATTCTTCCTCCTGTAGTGCATAAGCTTACATTTTCCCACAGTACACTTCATCTGCCAAGTTTTTGCCAACTCGCTTAATTTGTCTGTATCCCTCCACAGACTTTGTGTCATCTTCAGTATATGCCTTCCCACTGATTTTTGTGTGATCTGCAAACTTGATAGAGTGCATTCACTTTTCTCATCCAAGACATGAATATACATTATAAATAACTGTGGGCCCAGCACTGATCCCTGTAGCACACCACTAGTTACAAGTTGGCATCCTTAAAATGCTTCCCTTAACTCAACTCTGTCTTCTACTAGTTAGCCAATCCTTTATCCATGCTAATATACTACCTCTATTACCATAGGCGTCTTAATTTCTTAAGTAGCATTCTGAAAATCCAAATATACCATATCTACTGTTTCCCCTTTATCTATACTGCTTGTCACTTCCTTTTCATGAAGCCATGCTGACTCTGCTTAATCATAGTATATATTTCTAAATCTGAGAGCAAGTGGCCATGAACAATAAATGCAGCCTTGCCTATATCTGAGGACAAGTCTAAATCAAGCCTTTTCCCTTCTACTTGTCTGAAGTGCGCTCCATTTTCCAGTAGCATTACTGATGACTTTTAAAAACTCAGAATAAAGCAAGCACTCCATCTATAATTTGATTAGTTAGTGGGATAAGCCTCTATTACATGTGCAGGAGGTGAAACTCTGCTACAATCTCCTTCCTCCTCTCCACCGTTAGTAGCAGTGTGTTTGATCTCAACACCTTGCAGGTCTGTTACTAATGTAAACCTTTCCTCCTACTTTGTTTCTCCTTGCATTCAAAAATATTCTTTAGAACCTAGTTCTTTGATTCTAACTTAGGAGACTGTCTGATTCAACTATCTACTTCAATACACGTTTGCCCCTTAAATTTATGTTGGTCTCTACATCTTGCTGTAATTTTAGCAGATATGTTTTTATTTCTATTATTATTTCTAATATTATTTCTATTGTTACCAGAACATGATATATCTTGGATGTTAAATGTCTTCCTTCCTGATCCTGGCCTGTAATGAGTATTGAGACATTATGGGCCACATCTTCACTTTTTAGGTGGGATCAAGGAATAGGGATGTTGCTTGATGTTGTGTTCCAGTGTTCTACCAGGTAGTTCCTGTCAGTGCTGTTTGCAAAATTACTGAAGTTCAGAATTATACACTTTCACAATGGTGCTGACCATGTTGGTACAGCAATGTGCTCGCTGTCCCGCATGATGAAAATTTCTAGCACTGGCAATGAGGGCAGAAATCTCTGATTCCAGGCCCACCCACCATTTGTGAAGCCAGCCCAACACTATTAGGATTTAGTCGTAGTCATAGAGTCATACGGCATGGAAACAAACCCTTCAGTCCAACTAGTCCACGCTGACCATGTTCCCAAATTAAACTAGCCCCACCTGCCTGCGTTTGGCCCATATCAAACCAAACCTTTCCTATTCGTGAACTTATCCAAATTTTTTTTTAAATGCTCTAACTGTACCTGCATTTACCAACTTCTCTGGCAGTTCATTCCACAAACGAATCACTCACTGTATAAAGAAAAGTTGCCCTTGTGTCCTTTTTAAATCTTTCTCCTCTCACCTTAAAAATATATCCCCTGGTTTTGAACTCCTGTATTTAAGGAAAAGACCTTTGCTATTCACCGTATCTATGCTGCTCATGATTTTATAAACCTCTATAAGGTTATTATCACCCCTCACCACCTACCCTCCAGTGAAATAAGTTCCAACCTATCCAGCCTATTTTTATAACTCAAACCCTCCAGCAACGTCCTGGTAAATCTTTTCTGAACCCTCTCAAGTTTAATAATTTCCGGGTTGGGAAAATCCAGTCCATTACTTCCATATGTGAAGCTCTATATAAATAAAGGATTGTTGCTATATTTTTAACTTTAAAGAAATGAACTGGTATGTAAATAAAAATGCTACCAGAACTGTGCTGAAATGTGTGAATGGAACATTTTCCAGATGTAAAATTAACACTGTAGATTGATACTAATCTTACTTTCTCCCTATTTAGCCTAGTATGCAAGTTGAACACAAGAACAACTGTCCTTGCAGCTACAAATCCAAAAGGCCAGTATGATCCTGATGAATCTATCACTGTAAATACAGCAATTGCCAGTCCACTTCTGAGCAGATTTGATCTAGTATTGGTACTCCTGGATACCAAAAATGAAGAATGGGACAAAGTCATAGCTTCTTTCATTCTGGAAAATAAAGGTCTGCTGTTTAAGAAAAGCAGTTATTCTTCTTTTCTCAATTTTGCTTAGTATGCTTTTAGTAACATTTTCATAGTTTAAACAAACACTTGAAGTTTGCATTGAATTATGTCTTACAGCAATGTGTCTTATTGTTATAAAATGATTTAGCTTGCCCAACAATCTCTGACAAATTGTGGAGTATGGAGAAAATGAAAACTTATTTTTGTCTCATCAAAACTTTACAACCTAAGATTTCTGGTGAAGCAAATAAAATCCTTGTGAAATATTACCAAATACAGCGTCAAAGCGGGTTTAGAAATGCAGCGAGGACGACAATACGCATGCTTGAGAGCTTGGTACGTTTAGCTGAAGGTAAGATTCTTTGGATTTTCGGTCACCAATTTCATTTCTTTAGGTATGCAAATAGCCTCTTCTGAATAATTTTGCACATGCACATTCATATAAATACAGCCATATAACTGACAGGTCCTCTCTCCAGTGTTACTGCCAGACTTGCTGAATTTCTCCAGCATGTTGTGATTGAATTCGGAGAGGTTTACAGCATGGAAACAGGCCCTTTGGCCCAAATTGCCCATGCCACCCAGTTTTCACAATTAAACTAGTTCCATTTGCCTGCGTGTCGTCCATATCCCTCCATACCTTTCCCATCCATGTACCTGTCTGAATGCTTCTTAAATGATGAAATTGTACTCGCTTCCACCACTGCCTCTGGCAACCTGTTCCAGACGCTCAGCACTCTGTGTGGGAAAAAAAGTCCCCTCTGGATCCTTTTGTATCTCTCCCCTCTCACCTTAAACCTATGCCCTCTAGTTTTAGACTCCCCTACCATGGGGAAAAGCTGTTGGCTTTCTACCTTTATCTGTGCCTCTCATGATTTTTTAGAATCTCTATAATTAACTCCTCAGTTTCCTACACTGCAGGGAAAAAAAGGCCCCAGCCTAACTAACCTCTCCTTATAACTCAAACCTTCCAGTCCAGGTAGCATCCTAGTAAAACTTTTCTGCGTTCTTTCTAGTTTAATAATATCCATTCTATTTCAGATTTTCAGCATTTGCAGTATTTTATTTTAATTTCAGTAATTAGCTCTACCTTGAAATGCTTGTGAGATACAGTTTGCTGCTCTGCATGTGTCTGGCAATGACTTGTTTTAACTGCTGGGAAGATTATTAGCATCACAGTATTTGTGAAACCTACTGATTGATTTGTTTCACTGTCAAACCATGGATATAAAACATATATTGGAAACATTGGTGTTGTGACAACATGTCATGCAGAAGCCTTTTTTCTACCAATATTAAATTTAGGTGTTGTTTCATTTTATAAAATACCATTTGTTTTGGGCGGAGTCATCAGGGCTGGCAGATCTGTGGAGAAAGAAACAGAGTTATCATATGACTCTTCTTCAGAATTGGAGAAGGAGTGGTTCTGAAGAAAAGCCATACCAGATTCAGAACGTTGATTTGGTTTCTCTTTCCACAGATACTGCCAGACCTGCTGTTTCTCCAGCATTCCCTGAGTTTGTTTCAGATTTCCAGCATCTGCAGTATTTTGCTTTTATTTGTTTTGGGTCATTTGTTTGTTAAAATGTGCAGTAGGTTTGCAGTGAAGATGTAATTATTGAAAAAAAGGCTTTAGCCACATACCACCCCACCAACCTCCGGATCCAACGCATCATCCTCCGACACTTCCGCCATCTGCAATCAGACCGCACCACCAAAGACATTTTTCCCTCCCCACCCTTATCTGCCTTCCGTAGGGACCACTCCCTCCGCGACTCCCTTGTCCGCTCCACACTCCCCTCCAGCCCCACCACACCCGGCACTTTTCCTTGTAACCGCAGGAAGTGCTACACCTGCCCTGCCCCCACTCCTCCTCCTTCACCCTAGTCCCAGGCCCCAAGAGGACTTTCCACATCAGGCAGAGGTTCACCTGCACATCTGCCAATGTGGTATACTGCATCCGCTGTACCCGTTGTGGCTTCCTCTACATCGGGGAAACCAAGCGGAGGCTTGGGGACCGCTTTGCAGAACACCTGCGCTCGGTTCGCAACAAACAACTGCACCTCCCAGTCGCGAACCATTTCAACTCCCCCTCCCATTCCTCAGATGACATGTCCATCCTTGGCCTCCTGCAATGCCACAGTGATGCCACCCGAAGGCTGCAGGAACAGCAAATCATATTCAGCTTGGGAACCCTGCAGCCCAATGGCATCAACGTGGATTTCACAAGCTTCAAAATCTCCCCTCCCCCAACCGCATCCCAAGACCAGCCCAGCTCATCTCCACCTCCCTAACCTGTTTTTCCTCTCACCTCAAGCCACACCCCCATCTCCTATCTACTAACATCATCCCGCGCCCTTGACCTGTCCGTCCTCCCTGGACTGACCTATCTCCTCCCTACCCCCCTACCTACACTCACCTTTACTGGCTCCATCCCCGCCTCTTCGACTTGTCTGCCTCCTCTCCACCTATCCTCTCCTCCAACCATCCTCTATCCGCCTCCCCCTCTCTCCCTATTTATTTCAGAACCCTCTTCCCCTCCCCCATTTCTGATGAAGGGTTTAGGCCTGAAACGTCAAGTTTTCCTGCTCCTATGATGCTGCTTGACCTGCTGTGTTCATCCAGCCCCATGCTTGTTATCTTAGCCCCTTGAACGTTGTTTCTCATAATATCTTGCTTTACCACGGTGTCGTGGGTAAGATCACAACTCTATATATTGGACTATCAAAATCCCATTAGCAACTATTCCTTCCATCATGTTCTGTGTGGTGCTGTTACGTGATACCACTGTTACCCACATCTCTGCCAAGAGCATAACTCTTTTGGATTCCAATTGCATGCACAATGTATTAATTATAAAAATCACAAACTTTCCATGTTATTCAATGCTGCAAAGCACTGAAACCAGTTTTGCAAATGTTAGCCATGCCTGATCAGCAGCTCAAACAGCAGGCCACATCCAGTTTTGCAAGCAGAGCCTCTCATTAAGTTGAGTGGGCTGATGGCACATGGGATAGCTGAGAGAGTTTGACCTTTAACACGTGGCTGTGGAGCACAAAATTGACTGAGTTAACAGCTTATAACGTGCTGCAACTTCCTGTTAAAGGGAAAGCTTCGATTACGACAAACTGACCATTCATTTAGGCTGTTTCACTGGTGAACATGATAACTGTGGTGTCAGCATGTTAATGGTAGCACTTTGAGTCAAAGTCTTTACCAACTCCAGGACTTGAGCATGTTGTTTAGGCTGATGCTTGAGAGCAACATTGAAGTGCCCTGTATGTTAACTTTTTTCTTATTTGTTGATGGGTTGAGGGTATTACTGGCTAGGCCAGCATTTATAATCCATCCCCATCTCACAGAAAGCAGTTAAGAGACAAATTGCCTGACTAGATAATGACAGCAGATTTCCTTCCCTAAAGGGCGTTAGTGAACCACATGCATTTCTACGACAATCGACCGTGGTCACATGGTCACCACTATTCCAGATTTTTATGAAATTCAAGTTTTACCATCTGTTGCAATGGGATTCAAAGCCATGTCCCTAGAACATTAGCCAGGGGTTGTAGATTACTAGCCCAGTGAGATTACCACTGCCTCCTATAGTGTGACGACTTATAGGAACAGCATGATGACATGAGTAGAATTGTGTGAGTGAAGTTTGAGGAAATTAGGAAAACTAAAAGTGAGGGTCAACAAAGATTACCCTATACCTTATACATTATAAAGTGTGGGAAGCTTTCTTATTGCATGAGGACAGAATTACTCATCATGCCCTTCACATTTAAAGCAGTGAGATTTAAACAGTTTCTAATATGGACATTCTGAACTATCATTGAAAGTTTTACAACAAAGCCTTTAGAACTGTATTATCAATGCCTAATTGCCCTTGACAAAGTAATGGTGAACCTGCTTCTTAAACTACTGAAGCGCATACGCTCAATTCTGTTCGGGAATTCTAGAATTTAGATCCAGTTTGATTGTGTTTCTATTCAAGGTAATGGAGACTGAAGAAGCAACCTCATGTGGCTGAATTACATCCTCCCAATAGTAGACTGGTGATAGAGGGAATACAATACAATATTTAGAATATAATATCTTTTTATTGTCATGTGTATTCCATTGTAGGAGTACAGTGAAAGACTTTTATAATGTCTGCCACCTTATGGCGACCTCTTAGGTGTAAGTACCTAGGTACAATTCTTGGATACAGCAGAGGAATAAAAGTAGTTGCCTTACTCACAGAGTTGAAAAATAAGTTAAAAACAGGACATTATTAAAGGGTTGATATTACAGTGTGACAGCTCAGTGCAGGGCCTCCGCACATGGTCTGACCACCTGTGCCAGATCCCAGTCTAACAGCTGTCCCCGCTCTGCACCAAGCCCCAGCCCCACTCTGTACTGGCACTCAGCTGCTCCAAGACAAGGTCCAGGACTGCCTGTCCAACACCTATCTCCACCTGGGACTCACTGCCCGCATACTGCTCAGAGACTGTTTCCCCATACTGTTCTGGGGCTCATTGCTCACGCTGTTCCATTATAGGTATTTAGTAGGTATTTAGTCAGTGGATTCTATGCTACTTAAGTGGACTACTTTGTCTGGCACAGTTTGGAGCTTCTTGAATGTAACTGCAACTACACCTATATAACCAGATAAATATTCTATCAAACTTCTGCCACGTGTCTTGCAACTAGTGGAGAATCTTTGAGGAGTCAGAAGGGAAGCCACTTGCCACAGAATACCAGCTTCTGACATGATGTACCAGTCATGAAATCCAAGTGGCTGATCCAGCTGAGGCTGTATCAAGACCCATACCATCTGGAAATTGATGGTCATTTGGTAATGGAAATGCCATTGAAGTCAAAGGAATGTAGCTAGGTTCTTGTTGAAGCTGACCATTGCCTAGTCTTTGTCTGCTGCAAATGTTACTTAACAGTTACAATTGCAAACTTATTGTGTGCAAACTTAAAATGACACTAATCGTGTTGCATTTAGCTATTGATTACTTCATTCCCTCATTTCACTTGTGACTTACATTGCCATTACTGCACATGAACCACGAGGGATTGTAGCTCCCAGTGTTGCCATGAAACCTGTAAGGACAGAAAACTGAAGAAAATAAAATTAAATAAAATTACCCTCACCTGCTGCACACATTGCTAAATTCGAGATAATGATCCTGTATTTAGGTTGCACTATGATCTGAATCTTTTGCTTATAAGACAGTTGTAACTTTACTATCAGGTTACATCCTTGAACTAAGGTGGGACTAATAATCTGTAAGGACCTTTAATTGTGAAAATAATGTTTCTAAGGTAAGATAGATAAAAGAGAAAATAAGAAACATATTTGAGTTGGCTTACAACTGAGATTTATCTCGCTCAAACGTATTCATTATTCACTCCCAAAGGAATAACGCAGATAATCTGAAACAAAAACAGAGAATGCTGGAGGAACTCAGCAGCCTGGCAGCATCAGTAGAGACAGAAACAGAGTTAATGATTCAAGTCCAATATGACTTCTTCGACTCTGCATAAGAATGAGGATGACTTGAGTGGCTTCTCATTGTTGTGGAAGGATATGTTCAGATAGATCAAGTGGTTCATAATTTATGTTCCAATATAGCAAAACATGTTGGAAACTGTCAAGTTGCCAAAAAAAAGGCAATGAAAGCCTTACAGGCTTTTTTAAATTGGCTTAATTTGCCAATTAATGAGGGATGATTTCTCTGTGTATTCAGAAAATCATGTTCTTTACAAATGGGTTCTGATTTAATTATGCATTGTAGAACGATTTCCCTCCAATGAATTTACAAATCATAATTGTTTGCTGGTATACTTAAGTGATGCAAATTCAATTAGTTTGTACAGATATTATAGTCTGTTTTCTCTTCCTTCGCATGTTTTTAAAAAAATTGTTTTTCAGCTCACGCAAGGCTAATGTTTAGAGATACAGTAACCATTGAAGATGCTATCACAGTGATCTCTGTAATGGAGTCTTCCATGCAGGTATGCACTTTTTATAAAGAATTAAAACATTTTTATGTAGAGATGAGGATAAAAACAATCAATCATTCCAACGTGATGGATGTTAAATTGAACAGTTAGTGCATACCTTGCGCACAAATGACATCAACACCATATTCAGTTCAGTAAAGTGAAATCATTTATATTTGACAAATACACTTTCATTTTGAATAAGACACATGTAAGGATAACATAAGATTGCTGGATTTCGAGCCAAAAGATTATTTCGATAGCCACACGCTGTTTAGGCAGGGCAATTGATTTAGATGGTGCAAGTAGATTTAACCTTACCAAGACAAGACCGATTTAAAGAATCAACGGTCCTAGTATAGTATATTGTAAGCTCATTGGGGTTGGTTAACTCAGTCAGTTAGATGGGTGGAGTGTGATGCAGAATCACAGCAACATTATGGATTCAGTTAATGCTGGAAAAGCTCAATTTCTGTTTTTTTTTTGTTTCTGATTTACAGCATCCATAGTTCTTTGGGTTTTTATTGTGGATACAGTCCCTGTGCCCGGCTATGGCCATTCGTGCCTCCTCACTTTACCCCTTTTGGTGGAGGAGTCAACTGACTCTCTTAGTGGAGAGAGAGAGAGATGCCTGTGGTCCTTTGAAACTGTGGCTGGTTGAAATGATGATGATGATGATGATGATAATGTACGTTCATATTATTAAAGGTCCTGATGATTTTCATTTCCAGGGAGGTGCTCTACTTGGTGGTGTGAATGCACTGCATACTTCCTTTCCAGAAAACCCAAAAGACCAATACAAGATGCAATGTGAACTGTTGCTCGAAAGGTTGGGCCTAAATGATATTCTCCAACAAGAACTACGAAGGCTTGACAGGTATTATATCCATTCAGCCCACGGGCAGCTGAGCAACATTACTAGGATGTAGAGAGATAGTAGGAACTGCTGATGCTGGAGAATTTGAGATAAAACGTTGTGGAGCTGGATGAACATAGCAGGCCAAGCAGC
>JAHRHZ010000072.1:6201864-6215889 GCA_024137785.1 Ginglymostoma cirratum | reverse complement strand
GAAGAAGGGTCTCGACCCGAAACATCAGCTTTCCTGCTCCTCTGATGCTGCTTGGCCTGCTGTGTTCATCCAGCTCCACAACGTTTTATCTCTATTATTAGGATGTACGTTATTTGTTTAGCAAATGTTTAGATATTTAGCTTTGCATTTAAACACAAGTGCAACTAACTAGCAGCTCTTCAATGGGCATGGTCAGAGGAAGAGTTGTTAACTGTTAAACTAGTGGGATTAACAAATTTTATTTATGACTTCTAGCACTGATAAAACATCATAAAACTATTGTAACCAGAATAGAAACTGCTTCAGAATCAGAGAGAAAAATCCGTATCGATATCTTGAATTCGCTATACTTTTCTCGTCTTCAGTTTCTCACTAGGGTTGCACGTAGAATATTTGTACATAAAAACATGGAACAGAACTTTGCAGTACACCACCAGGGAATTAATGAGTAAATTGAGCATTTTGTTGAGGCCTTCAGCATTTACATGCTAAGTTTTTGTGCTGTATTCAAAAGCAATGATGCAGTTATTACTGTATTACTCTAAACTAGTCAATGAGCAACTTGCTGAAACAGAGCTTTCTTCTGGGGAATAAAGTCATCAAAATACTTGATATGCTCAATAAAATTTTAAGGATAATTTTAATCTACAGCAGTAAGAGAAATTGATTAGTAATAGATTGACTGCCTCACCACAGTAGCTTTCATGTTTATTGGTGACCAGTCTGCTGCTCAGTTATGCCACCCACTGACAGTTCCATTCAGACATTTGCAGTTGATGTGGACATTACAGCAAATATATAAAGAAAACTATTTTGATCATTATTATATCTCTCCCATGGCTTTTTTTTTAAATTGAGAAGATCATCAGTTTAATTCAATACATTATATTATATTTAGATGGGGGTTAATGAGAGAAGACCTAGTTTTGATTATATATTAATTTATTCTAATGCAGTTATGACTTTGTTACACACATGAATGTTTTATGACAGTATAAATGTCTTCTTAGCATTCAAAATGAAAATGGGCACCATCTACCTCTGAGATGTACAAACTCGAGTGACAAAACTGATCAGTTTTCGGATTCTGCTCTTTATTCAACAAGTGATGAAATGAAGCCCAGTCCTGTTCAAGATGTTGAACAATCCGAAGGTGGTCTGACCTGGTTTGTTAATTTTCAAAGTGAAAATCATGAAATGGAGTCAAAGGAAGATGAAGTGGCGCCGAACAAATCCGCCACACAAAATGTACCATCAGAGAATTCTTATCAGAGCCTTTCTCCTGGTTTACGTGTCAATTCTCCGCCAATAAAAAATCCAGAGGGGGTTGCAACAAGTGCAAAGACTCCAGACGTGATCTCACCACCTGGACATTCTTGCAATGCAGATCATGTGAATTCTGTTGGTTCAGCTACCAAAAACGCAAAAGCTGACAAAACAGCTGGCACTGACTCCCTAAAGAGACTGACAAATGCTAAGATTTCTGCTTCTACAAACACATCTTGTTCTGCTGTAACAGTGCATGTATCGAAAAAGCTTCATGCTTCCCGGGTTTCACAGAGTGGAACGTTGTACAAAAGTGGCAAAACTTCTGGCAAAAGTCACCCAACTGATTTAAATGAAACTGATGGATTTTCTAATCCGGTCGGCACTTATTCAAAAAGCTTCTGTACGTCAAATAATGGTTCAGACCAAGAGCCTTTGCCTAGAATGCAGCCTGCATCAAATAAGTCAAGTTATCCAAGTGGAACAAAGAATACAGTGCAGGACAGTGGAACCGCTCCCCAAGAATCTGCAACTAATGGGAATTCCATCGGTCTGCTGACCAAACTGAAAACTTTTGCATTCAAACCACAACAGAAGCTAAGACATTCGACTGGGCACAATGCTACTCCTGAATCTTTGCTGCATTCTGAAACTGCAGACGTTGGGGTGTTAAATACTGAATTGAGGTATACTTCACATCAAGCAGCACCGGCCAGAAATCATGGAAAAACCACCCAAGCAGGACATGCTTGTACCATTCAAAGTAAATCCGCACACAAATTAAAAAGCAAAGAACCGCCTGTGGTAGACTGTGGTAAAACTGAAACATCCCTCAAGTTACACAAAACTTTAAGTACCACAGATGAGGTGCAAAATTTGACACTGTATAAATCAAAAAGTCCACTTCCCATAGAGCCCAATACAGACCAACAAACTAGCCATGGTTCAGCTGTTACAAGCCAGGTGAAAGTGGCCTCCAGTACATTGGCAAAACTTGCAAGTTTCTCTTTTAGTGCACCATCTGAGAAGAAAACCAAAAATGACACAATACAAAAGAAGGCAACTATTGAGCAGCTGAATAGCATGGCACAAAATGCAGACACTGACTGTGCGGCATCATCTAGAAAAAGGAAGACTTTTGGGTTAACATCAGCCGGCACTATGACCAGTGTTATGAGCAAATACCTCTTTTCTACTGATGAGTTGGAAGACGATGGTGTTCTGGATTTTGACTGGGATGAAGAAGCAAAGAAAAAACCCAGAACATAATTGATGTCTTTCAGAGATGTACCTCAATGGTTTTTCTTTAAAAGTGTGCACATGGGTTATTCATAAGGTGAAACAGCGCATAACTAACATAGTTGTGCATTTTATGAATGTATGCTCCTGACTGACAGTTCTGTTTAGGTGTGTTTTCCTCATGTGTGCTTTCAATGCGTAAAGGTAACACCCACAACTTATATTTGTGAAATTTCCAAAGAGGCAAGGGAAATGAGCTGAGTTGATTCAACACATCTGAAACTCTGATTGTGGTTGAATATTAATTGCACCAGACAAAGTTGCAAATATGATGTTACAATCAAGATCATTTTTTTTTAAAAGGAAGTTTGTTTTTGGTTTGTATCAAGTCAGTCAGCTGCATTTTTTTTTTGTAACTGTACATTTTATGCTTACTACTTTTAAATGAAATAAATAAGTCTTTTTGGTAGTTGATGATGATAAAGAAACCAAAAATTTCTATTGAAAGAACACTTGCTTACAGTCTGAAGTAGTTCACTATCGTATTGCATTCTCACTGTTATGTTTAATTAGCAGGTTTTGTTTTATTAATTTAAGAATAAGCTGTATGTAATTACCTCTGAGAAACTGTCATGGCATCTCTTGCCTCCTGAGAATTGCTGGTAAATTACCCAATTCATTGCAGATATATACGCTCATTCCATAAGTAAAACCACACAAGATCTGAAATAAAGACAGAAAATGCTGTAAATACTCAACAGGCCAGACAACAACTGTAGAGCATAAAACAGAGTTAATGCCAGAGGATATTTTCTGCCAAAATACATGTAGTGCTGTTTGGTGCAGGATTTCTTCCTTAATGTATTTGTGCTTTTGGCATATTATCACCAGAATGTACTATTATTCACTTACTGAAATAATTACTCAGTACAAAGTTTAAAACAAATCGATTTGTCATCCAGTTTATAATGAATAAATACATTCCTCCAGATAAATACAACAAAATCACCATGTACGTTTTCAAAAAAAAGACCCAACTGGTTAAAAAAGAGATTACTAGTAACTTTGTTTCCAGCTGCTCAAGAATAATGTTTGTTGCATCAGTGCCATTAACATGGGAACTATTTTGATGAGCAATTAATTACTTAATTGTTAACCTGCTGAATTGTCATAATTAAAAAGCAATAACAAACCCAAATAATTCAGCATCAATTGTATTTTTTCTTCCAAACATTGTCAAAATGTTGGACGCTTGCCACCCTGTTTCCTCACAAAGTAAATAAGCATATACTTTAATAAAATAAAGGAATAAAAAAGATTTATTGGCAAAAAAATTATTTGTAGCTGAAGAAGATCTAATGCGGATACTTTCCATTGCATCTCAGCAACCATATTATATATTTTTTAAATTGCTTCCCAACAATGAATTATAAGATTGCTGGTCATGTGCATTTTTGTTGTCTTGACAATTTTGAGTCATTCTTCTTCAGAACTTTCAATTTTATATAATTAGATCAACACTATACTGGACAATGCTGAATAGTAAGCTCCTGCAATTGAATCACCCAATTGATGATAGATTACATTTTGTTGCTCACGTGAGCAAGTATATGTTAAAGGGCATTCATATAATGTGGTTGGAACTGTTGTAACAAACACACTTTAATATTAATTTTACTCCAGAAGTAACATGTCACTGGAAAAATGCCTAGAATGTTCCAACTGTTCTGGTTAAAGCCAGGATTTGCTAGATTCAATGACAACAACCAAATACTCTGTGGTGATTCAAACTAATTGCTGTAAAATCACTGGTTAAAGTCATCCAGCAAAACTTCTTCTGAAAGCGCGTTTGTGTCCCTAACATTGTTTTCTACAGCATTGTAGCTGATTTCATCAAACCTGTAAAAGTAAATGTAGGATTAAATTAATCATCTAATTTTGTTGGAAAGCAATTGTAAATATTCTCATTTGAGTAAAGGATGATTTATATATTTATAATGAATTTTTATTTTGTTTAAAGTCCTTTCTGAGAGAAAAAAGTGGAGTAAACTGTACGACCACCAAAATCACCAAACCATCTATGCCCAAAGTTTCTGATCTCTAGAATATTGGAGCTGGGATATAAGTTAATAACTGTTTGTAAAGACTGCACAGAAGTCCTGGTTTACACATCTTCCAGGCTGATTTCTGTTGCTTGGGATCTTCTATAGTAGTGTCCAACACTGACTTCGGGGCTGGAGACTTGGGGCCAGACATGTTGGTCTTATTGGCGTACTTAATCTGGAAATGTTGCTTAGTTCAATATCTGGTCTCGCTCACGGATCAGTCAGCATAACTCCACTGAGCACCACAACCAACACCCTCCAAACAGCACCTCGTAGCCACCTAGTTATCTCCCTTGACCTGATCCAATGGCCCACTGTATTCATTCACCCATCGTCATTCATTAAGATTGAAGACCTTTTAAAAATTTTGATTATGGCAGCTACTGTCATAAGTTGACCATGTACTCTTTCCTGTGACACTGCTACACTCACCATTCATCAGTGTGAAAGGCTTCGCTGGTCTATTTCTGCTTCAGATGCAGTATCAGAAGTCTTGGCTGAAAATGCACAGTATTATTGATTTGGAGAAAATTTCACAGGCAGAGGCAATGTGCCTAGTATCATCTCCATTTAGGACATCTGGGTGAGAGTTGATCAGTGTAGAAGATAATTTAATGTAATACTGAATGCCTGAAGAAAAGTCACGTTTCATTATGTGGTTCAGCCTACTTCGCTGGAGCACTGCAGCAAGCCTGAGGCAGAGATGTTGGCAAGGGAGCACGACGGTGCGTTGAAGTGGCAGGCAACAGAAAGCTCAAGATCATTTTTGCGGACAGAACGAAGATGCTTTATAAATGGTCATCCAGTCTGCATTTTATCTCCCCAGTGTAGAGGAGACCACATTGTGAGCTGCAAATACAGTAGACTAGATCAAGTGAAGTAAATTACTCCTTCACCTGGAATGTGTGTGTAGGGCCTTGGAAAGTGAGGAGAGAAGACATAAATGAGGCGGGTCTTACACTTTCTGCAAGTGCATGGGAAGGTGTTGTGGGCGTGAGGGTAGGCGCTGGGAGTGGAGGAGAAGTGGACCACTGTGTCCCTGCGGAAGGCTGACAAGGGATGGGAGGGTAATATGTGTCTAGTGGTGTTAGCCTGCTGGAGGTGACTGAAATGGTGGCTAATGATCCTTTTTTATGTGGATGCTGGTGGGGCTGTACGTGAAGACCAGGGGTATCCCCTATCGCTGTTGTGAGAGGGAAGGAAAGGAGTGAGGGCTGAAGTGCAGGAGTTGGGTCAGAAATGGCTGAGGGCCCTGTCGACTGTGGTGCTGGGGAATCCTCAGTTGAGGAAGAAGGACGTCAAGAGGCCCCCTTGTAGACGCTGGCATCAACGAAACACATGCAACGGAGATGGAGAAACTGAGACAATGGAATACAGTCTTTACAGGAAGCAGGGTGTGAGGGTGTACTGTCAAGGTAACAGTGGGAATTGGTAAGTCTGTAGTGGAGAATCACTTTTTTGTAATCTGCTGGTTAATGGAACTAAAATACATCACATATAATATTGCGAAAGAAACAAAGGTTTTGTAACTCAGATTCTTTTGCTGACTACAAATTTAAATTCAGTGGTTAGAAATCCAAAATACAATGGAATTATTTGAGAGATATTAGTTACATGTTATTATGAACTATGTTTTGGGCTTTCTGACCAAGGTTTCTTTTCAGAACAAGTTGGATTTATAAAACAAAGTACATTCCTGTTGTTTACTCTCTTTCTGATTGATATTATGCCAAATTAAAGATAGACAAATAAGTGAGTACTGTAATTTAGTCAGATGCTATTAAATTTATCGATTGTTGGGGAAAGTTCTTAAAGGTTCTCAGATCCAAATCAAAATGGGAGGTGCAGACAACTTAGTGTGAACACAATATGTAACATGCATATTCAGCACGGAAAATTTTAATATTCAAGCTTCAGTGCAGAGATTTCAGCATGTGATCTAGATTGACACTTGAGTATAGAAAGAAGAAAGAACAAAGAAAATTACAGCACAGGAACAGGCCCTTCGGCTCTCCAAGCCTGCGCCGATCCAGATCCTCCATCTAAACCTGTCGCCTATTTTCCAACGATCTGTATCCCTCTGCTCCCTGCCCATTCATGTATCTGTCTAGATACATCTTAAATGATGCTATCGTGCCCGCCTCTACCACCTCTGCTGGCAACGTGTTCCAGACACCCACCACCCTCTGCATAAAGAACTTTCCACACATATCTCCCTTAAACTTTTCCCTTCTCACCTTGAAATTGTGACCCCTAGTAATTGAGTCCCCCATTCTGGGAAAAAGCTTCTTGCTCTCCACCCTGTCTATACCTCTCATGATTTTGTAGACCTCAATCAGGTCCCCCCTCAACCTCTGTCTTTCTAATGTAAACAATCCTAATCTACTCAACCTGTCTTCATAGCTAGCGCCCTCCGTACCAGGTAACATCCTGGTGAACCTCCTCTGCACCATCTCCAAAGCATCCACATCCTTTTGGTAATGTGGCGACCAGAACTGTATGCAGTATTCTGAATGTGGTCGAACCAAAGTCCTGTACAACTGTAATATGACCCGCCAGCTCTGTACTCAATACCCCATCTGATGAACGAAAGCATGCCGTATGCCTTCTTGACCGCTCTATCGACCTGTGTTGCCACCTTCAGGGTACAATGGACCTGAACACCCAGAGTATAGTACTGAGTGCTGCACTGTGAGAGGTGTCTTCTTTGAAAGAGACATTAAACTAAGGCCTTGTTTACCTCCTTGAGTGAACATAAAAGATCCCATTGCACTATCGTAGCAGAGCAGGGAAGTTTTCCTTACGTTCTGACAAACATCCCTTAACCACCATGATTAAAATAAATTATCTGGTCACTTATCTAATTTCTGGGTGTGAGACCTTGCTGTATATGAATTTGCAACCTTGACTCTAAGGTGCAACTTTCCATCCCTGAAGGTGGCAAGAAAAGCAAGTAATTGGGTGAATTACCCCTGGAGAGGTGCTTCCCATCTTCTTCCCACCTGAGCTTACACGCGTACATATGTGCAAACATAAGTTAATGAATAGGATTAGGCCATTTGGCCCTGTAACCTATTGTCCTTTATCACTGAAGCATAGCCTAATATACTTTTGTATTCATTCCCTCCCTGGACCCTCTCATCCCAAAGTTCTACAATCTGTCACCATTTGTATAATATACTTCTTTTCTATTCTTGCTTGCTAACATGAACAATTTGACGTTTTCCCACATGGATCTCCTTTATCCAGATCTTGCATACTCTCATAACCTATCTATACCCATTTGCAGTTGCTGATGTTCTCTTTACAAGTTACTATTCTATCTCTTTCTGTCATCAAAATTAGAAACTTGACCTTTGGTCATTTGGATATTTGATCATTGTCGTCATTTTAATAAATTGTTATAAGTTAGGACCCCAGCACCTGATCCCTGTGGTAAGTCACTTGTCGAATCTTGTCAATCAGACAATGATCCATTTATGCCCTCCTCTCTGTTTTTTGTTCATTAGCCAATCGCCTATCCATGACAATAGGTTACCCACTATATCGTGAGCCATTATTGTCCATAACACCATATCAAATGCAGTCAGGAAATCTAAGCATGGTGCATCCACTGGTTTCCCTTTGTGCACAGCATATATTACTACTTCATAGAACTCCCATAAATTAGTAAACATGATTTCCTTCACTCAAACCTCTGCCTGATTACACTGTATTGTTCTAACTGCCTTGCTATTACGTCTTTACTAATAATATTTTCCCAATGATAGATGTTAAGCTAACTGGCCTGTAGTTTCCTGCTTGCTGTATGCCATTTTGAGTAAAGGAGTTGCATTTGCTATCTTCCAATCCACTGGAACGTTCCCTGAATCTGAGGAATTTTGGACAATTAGAACCAAAGCATCAGTTATCTCGATAGTATTATAACCTGACCTCATATGTTGTGGTTCCAGACAGAATATCCCAAACTGTTAAGCACTCAGGTGAGGAGGGATGAACTGGCTCTCCCTACTTTGTTAACCTTGGTTGGTCACAGCATTAATTTAAAATGGATCCTTCCCTTTTCTGACACCTTGATTCTTAGACTCAAATGAACATATGTTTTAAGTAAATCTGACCAACCTTTCTTGAATTAAGTAATAATGCAACATGCACAGTGTAGGAATAAAAGCAGAGTCCAAAAAAACTTTTAAAAAAAACAGGCCTGTCTCTGAATTGTTAGTGAAAAGCTGATGAGAAGACATTGTGTCCATTATTAGAGGGTACAATGATGTTGACAGTGGACCTCGAGATTCTTCTTTTGTAAGTCGATCAACTTTCTTTGTCCTGACTCCTCTTGAACTGGCTGCTACCATCCTGAGTGATAAAAACTATTTTCTTTTAACTTGTTGCGTAGGGGTGTTTAAAATGGCTGTTATCAAAGCTTTCATGCTCACAGCTCTCAAGTTCACACTCTAGACAAATAACACACAAAAGACTAGTGTTGTAGTCAGCTTTTAACCTTTTTGTTTGTATATTCCTGAAGGATAAAAACTGGCATGCCTGCAAAAGTTTGTTTTCTACTGAGAGGTAGGGGATAGGCAGCCCCCTCTTTATCTCGTTCCGTTAAGTCTCTCCCTGATTAAAGTTTCTCTGATTTTATAGAGGTGCAACATTCTGTTAGCTTCATATAGGACTTTGACGGAGAGCCACTGTGATAAATTTTAAAGGACACTGAGCAATACTTTCGGGCAATGAATGCAATGAGGCCTATCTTGAAGGTGAGATCATCTCCTTCCATCTTTCAAGCTTGTTGCAAGCAGATTGGCAAGATTCTCATGAGGCAGTGGCAGCATGATAGTTGATACTGTTTATTGACGGCACCTTGTTAACACCATAACTCACCTCATTAATATTTAGCATCCAATCTTACCAAATTCGCCAAACAAGCTCGATGTCAGAAAAAAAAACTTGACATGGAAACCAGAATGAGCACCAGAGTGCTGTCTTGTTGTGCCATTTAATGTAGATCCAAAGCCCGGCACAAAGCCAGGAATCCTGTCACAGTTGTCAGTAGATCTTAATTAAGTCAAGGGAGATAGTCTTCGTTCAGGAGTTCCTGGAACAGGAAGTCATGGGCAGCTTCTGATACTAGTCATGGTCTGCTCAGGGCAATCAGAGTTGAGATCTTCTCATAAGGAGTGAGGAGCTAGAAGATGGAGAATGGGTTGTGTGCAACTAGTGTCCATACAGCATACCCTGAGACATTGGCGCCCGGTGTCCTTTTTGAGGTAGTGATAAGCCAAAGTCATCAGCCATCCATTCTGATATCCATGTCAAGAACTCTTGATGTCTAGCCAATTCAGCCCATTTGTTAAGTTAAGAAATTGAACATTAAAGTGTTATGCCATTAATAAGGCATTTAACACGCAGCAATTCCCCTCATTTGGCAGTTGCTACTGCCGAGAAAGAAATGTACCTTGTTTGGCGAATTGCTTGGCAAATGCAAAGATGATGCAGTCTTGTTGGACTTCTCATCCCATTCTGCCACAGATTTCACCATAGTCCACATCGTTCTGGGCTAAGGTCTCTAGCATCCTGCATCTCTATTGACCTATCGCTTAACATATTCTGCCAATTCAATTTAATAATTCAGTCTACATTCATGCCTCACAAATGCTCTTATATAAGTTTGAAATACTAGTCCTGGACCCGCTCCTCTCTCCATCCCTCAAATTTGATCACATTTTGATCGCAGTAACCTGGGGGCACCTTCATTCTGAAAAAGTTAATTGTGTCTCATTGCACAACACCAGGTCTAAAATAGTTTGCTCTCTGGTGGTCTTTAGAAACTATTCGGAGCAAATCTCAGGAAGTATCTCAAAAATATTAATTGACCAGTTAAGAGTTTTAAGAACTGGCATGTAGATAAAATCTTCAAGGGATCTTCCCACCCAGCATTTAATTGCTATGGTGTGACATGAAGGGGTGGGAGAAGTATCACACGTGGGCCAACTCACCAAATGCATTTGCCTTTTGTGCCACATTCCTTGCCATCTCTAGGGAGGAGGGCATTGTGCTCTGTTTTGAGCGATGAATTATTGGATAGCTGAAGCTATAGAAGGCATAATATACCTGGAATTTCCTTCAGCCAAAATACTGATGACAGCCAAGGCTGAATACCAAGACAAGTCTGCTGTTGCATACTAATTTCCAGTTAGGGATTAAAATTTCTACTGCTCATTGGAAGTGCTTTATAAAATCCCAACCTACAATTTTCTATTCATTAAATAAGCACTCCTCATGGGAGTGTATTGGGAATTCTTTTTAGCTCATGTCACCTCTACTTAAAAATCTTTCCAACTCCAATTTTATCTCCATCAGAAAGGAATGTTTTTGTTGACTCCAAGGAATTCTGGAAGGAGTTAAATATTGGAAGTAATTATAGACCTTTTTTGTTACCAAAATTTGGGTGTACATAAAGACCATTGATTAGTGGGAAAGAACTCAAAGTTTAGATTTGTAGGCAATATAGTTTTGCAATAGACATTTGCAAAAGTTACAGTTGTAATTATTTGAAGACTTTAATTATCCTTAGGCAGACAGGGATAAGATAAAAGTTTGTGGTCAAAATGAGGAGGGGACCTTTGCATATGAAGCTGGTTCCCTAGTCTGCGTGATATGTCAGTTAATGAGCTTATAGGAGTTAGTTATAGGAAGTCAGTTATAGGAGAACACGAGAAAATTATGATCGTAAAATATTATAGATGTCAGCACATTAGTCAACTTTTGAAACCTTTTTAAATCACTCTAAAAATGGGGGTCAACATATACACAAAGTATAAAAGCGAACTGCTGCAGTGGCTGTGGGAAATCACTATCTTTGTTGTTCTCCACTTCAGGTCTGCACTGTGTGGGTGTATTTTAAATTTTTGCATGCCTCAGACCAAATCTCCTGCTTGATGCTTTATACCCAGTTACACAATAAAGTGAAAGGCTCATTTGTGTGCTGAAGAATTGGAGCCAATTACTAATGCATGTATTGCATGATGAGGCTGAAAAATTGAGATTGGCTTTTACACTGAATATATGCAAAGAAATGGGTTTACCTTATATGTCAGGTTGACTTATATGCCATGACCTACAATAATTAGGCTTATGTTGAAAATGAAGAGCTTTTTACAACCATGTTCCTGGTTTCTCTGATTCAATAGGTGCTGGTGCAGGACAAATGATGAAGATATTGCAGTATTCCCAGAGTCAGACTAAAACTTCTCAAGGCAATGCACTTAAATTTCTGGGATGTTGCTCTAAAAGGAAAGATGTTGGATTGGTACCACACACACATGATGGCATTGGCATGGAGAATATGAGGCAAATGGCATAGATATATGAACTCCAAAGCTGCCTTCAGCATTAATAAGTCGGAGTTGGATTTGGTCCAGTGTTATGTTGCCTGAACCTGTGGTGGAATCATAAACATTTGTGTCTCTGTTCCCCAGGCAGAAAGTCCCCCAAACCAACGAGCGTATGAGAACTAATAAGTGCATCCTGACACTTTGGCAGCTGGCCTTCAGGCTTTGAGAGACCAATGGAAATTGACTTTTTTTAAAGTCATTCATGGGATGAGGACATTGCTGGCATTTATTGCCCATCTCTAATTTCCAAGAAGCTCACTTAAGAGTCAACCACTTGCTCTTCATCTGGAGTCACATTTACACCAGACCAGGTAAGGATGTCAGTTTCCTTCCCCAAAGGGCATTGGTGAACCAGATCAGTTTTTCCAACTATCAACAATTCCAGACCTTTAATGAATCATTGAATTCCACCATCTGTCTTAATGAGATTTGAATCTGGGTTCCTGAGTCTCTGGATTAACAATTGAGTAACAGTACCACTAGGCCATCACCTCCTCACTTCTCAGAGCTTCAGTGTGAACTCTCTTAATGTTAAACAACTGACTGATACTATCAGGACTGTCTACCTGGTGATCTTAGCCAAACACATTTGGGATTCAGCGTAAGTAGCATATCTAGAATCTACCTTCACAATGTCCTTAATTTAATTAGACTTAAATAGTACACACCTTAGCCTGTGATCTTTTGAGGCAGCCTTTCCTAAAATAACAGTGCAGCTTCAAGATAGGTTTCAGAACAGTTTGAGGATTTACCAGTGTTTGGAATAGAATGTACAAATTTGTTGTCATCACCACATTTATGTACTGCAGTGAAACACTATGTCTTACTGATACACAGTCCAGAACACTGGAGTAATTTCAACATCAATGCTGCTGCTGCATTCTCTCACTCTAGTGGGAGGACCATTGATCAAATTTTAGTGTCTTCATCGAAGCTAACTCCACAGGTCATTTGTCATCACTCAAATGGTGATATTTCCAAGTGAGAACCAAGAAAGCATGTAAATTTTACTGAATCTCTAAATTGACAGCAGCATTGGCATTAAGGAATGGGACAGCTGCTTGCTACCAATTGTTTAGAATGTTAACAATTTGGATCACACTTTTGAGTCCCAACATCTTATGATGAATCTAGAACCGGATAGAGAAAGAAAGAGAAGGAAACAAATCCTGCACTCTGAATCCCACGAGCTCACACGATCTGCTGCCCCATATGCCTGAAGATCAGCTGGCCAAGAATCAACCCATTCAGTAACATGAAGTCCTGCAGCAGGAACTTAAGATGCTGAGTGGACATTATCCATGAATTGAGGAATAAACAAGGACAACACCCAGATGCTGGGTGATAGTATGAGTATATAAAATATGTTCACTTTGCAATGTTAAGTCAAGTCTTCTGAAATAGATGTGTTTTCTTGAGTTTTTTTTGTGTTGGATAGGATAGTTAAAGATCGATTGGTTGATAGTTCCTTTTATATCTACTTGCTGAGACATCATTGACGGAGCAGCATGTTTTGTAGTTTTTGGCAGAAAGGTACTTCTTCATTTGTGTTCTCAATAGGTGCGGCCTTATCCTCATTTCCTCTTCCCTCCAGCTTCTTTTCTACATATAGTCTAAGGGAATACTTGCTAAACAACAACAATGAAGCTTGTTGTAAAGACTCCAGAAAAAAAGCAGGGCAGGGGTTTGAGAGAAGGAAACAATCTCCCTACCTGAAACTGTGGAAAGACAGTTTGCAGAGTTATTTCTTAGTTGCTCAGCTTACAAAGGTTTTCATAAGCAATTCAATGAAAGCTGATGTTTCAGGCAAGGATTATGTGCATTCAAAGCCAGTAAGATCATACCTATCAGTTTCAATTGTTATCATTCAAGTGGCTAACTCTACAAACTTAACTTTAATTGGGTGCAAGATAACAAGGCGTGGGGCTGGATGAACACAGCAGGCCAAGCAGCATCATAGGAGCAGGAAAACTTGATGTTTCGGGCCTAGACCCTTCATCAGAAATGGGGGAGGGGAA